>OX459009.1:19846334-20042743 GCA_949774965.1 Diarsia brunnea
TGACTGATTGATTGACATCCATATTCGAATTAGATTGATTCGCTCGACGTGTATGCCAACCGCCATATTAGCGAGCGAATTCAATTCATATTAAT
Source organism: Diarsia brunnea (assembly GCA_949774965.1). NCBI lineage: Eukaryota > Metazoa > Arthropoda > Insecta > Lepidoptera > Noctuidae > Diarsia > Diarsia brunnea. Next base: position 19,846,430 of record OX459009.1, read on the forward strand.
GTTCAAATAACAGACATATTGCCAGCGAAATTATATTGTTTCTCGTAGGATTATGTCAAATGGAATCCAAGCAAAAGTGGCACGATTTCATTCGTTTTTAATACTTTTAATTTATTATTTTCGTTTTTTTGTCCTGTTTGGTGAAATAAATTGGTTGTGTATTTGCGTTGTTGGATTAATTTAATAGATTTATATTTGAGTGATGGGTTTTACTATTGTATCGATTGACTATAAATATTACGATGTTATTGTCTTATTTAAATGTATATTAAACCCTCCTTACCTCTGTGGGGAGGTAGTTATAAATGCACCTGCATCACATGATGCGGAGGAATGAGGATAAGGTTCTGAGTATGAATGCAGAGGGGTATAAGAGTAGAGGAAGACCAAACAAACGATGGATGGACAAGGATGATATGGCAGGAGAAGAGGGGTCTGATGAGATGGCGAGTAATTTAATGGAGAAGTATGGAAAAAGAAGATATGCAATTCTGCTGTGCGACAAAATTGAATAAATGAGGGCAGGAGAATGATAATGTTTTTGTTATATTTTGTAAGTTTGAATTGGTGTCAATGTAAAATTGTTGATGAAATAAATGAAATGAAATTAATATCCTTTATAGAAGTGTATATAACTATCCACGAGTGACTTTTCCTCTTAAGAATCGTCTTTCGAAATAACATTGAGGGAAAAACCAGGAGGTAAGATCAGGCTAAGACTACTATCATGCAGAATAATTTGGTGCGTAGTGTTACTCTGTGTTACTACTATGTAGACTTTTATGGTTAAGGACCAATATTTAACTCAATTTATGTAAGATCCTATCCTATTGGTTTACCTGCTATTAACATTAGATGTCATCACGTGAGTCAAATCAGTGCCTTAACGATGTTTATATTAATAAAATGTTAGTTGGTCGGTCGGCTGTGTCAAGTAGACGTCTATTAGACCATCGTCACCTGGAAGTGACGTCGTGATGTCAGCGGTCCTTCATTAGTGTACTCGCTTGATAAAGTTAGATAGAATTATATACTTGATTGTACATCAAACTTGATGCACAGATCAAATACAATATTTTTAATGGTATGGGTACAAATGTGTATGGGTGGTCAAATCGAGGTATCTAGCGATATCTTGCAAGCAACCTCTGGATGAACTTAAATTATTTTATCGTTAAGTTTACTAGTCACGCCTTTAAGAGACAATTTTAAAGAATAAAAAGAAGCAGGTCTACAAGAGTGAGCGAAGCGAGCTCGAAAATTTCAACACTCTACCTTGGACAAGTTAAAATTGTATCGACCCTTTATACAAGAGTTACTTGGTCGACTTGCAGACAAAGCCAAGATTCAAGAGGTACCCAGTAGGCCCAGTACTTAGTAGGCTGCAAGAGCAAGTGAAGCGAGCTCTAAAATTAAAAAAAACTCACTTTTTTATACAATTGTTTCGACCTATATTGGAGTTACTGTTCTAGTTTCAAGAGAAAGAAGGCTGCAAGAGCGGCCGAAGCGAGCAGGTCAAAAATATTTCAGCTAAACTCGAATATTTTTTTTTTATTATTATTATTTTTTAATATAAACTTTGTATAGCTTAAGTCTGGAACAATAATTGTCCTCTTGTTTAAATGGGCGTTGATAGCTGCGACACAGTTATAAACTTTTGTAGCTATCATCGTTTTCTTTGTTATACTGCCAATCTGTATAAGTTCCAAATAAAAACATTTTACTTTACTTTTACTTTACAAAAATTCAGATAACTCGTGTAACTTAAGACACGCGAAAGGTTAATTATATCTAATTTGAGATCAAAATGTCTACATGTTCCATGTATTGCAATCTTGTTTTTGCGTTCCAAAATGACCTATTAAGGCAAGGGTAAGGTTCCTAATTATTTCAGCCTCTATTTATACCGCTCGATCATGCGAAATAAATATTTTAATATTTTGTGATTCTTGTGTTTTCAATGCCTACTCACAATTCTCGTGTCGTGGACCAGCGCAGGTTCAGTGGGCGCGTACTCCCCGTCCCTCAGACTGAACTTGGTGCGGCGCCGCGTGGCGCAGTACATGGTCGCGCGGGATGGCGTGCCAGCCAGCGCCGATGACTTGTTCCTGGGCTCCGGCGCCTCAGACCTCATCAAGGCCGTACTCACCATGCTCGTCGAGGATGTCGATGGGAAACCACCTGGTTGCTTGAAGGTACTTAACCTTTGTGGCCTAATGGTGAACGCCTCAGTCAGAATATTTCCGCCGTCATTGTGCATGTCTTATTGACGAGATAAAAAAAAAACAATCACGGCTGACTGCAGGAATTGAACCAATTTGGAGTAGGCACTAGGGCTCACCACCTATTTTATATCATAAAAGAGTAATTAACGTATTATAATTAAACTCTATGTATCACTCTTACAGAAAACGGACATGATATCATTCATTAATTTATCAAACCTGAATTTCTTCCCTCCAGCTGTAATGATCCCGATCCCGCAGTACCCGCTGTTCTCCGGCACGCTGTCCGAGCTGGGCCTGCGCCAAGCGAACTACTACCTGGACGAGGAGCACGAGTGGGCGCTGCAGGCCAGCGAGCTGGAGCGGTGCTGGCGGCAGGCCAGCGAGGAGTGCGGCGTGCGCGCACTGGTGGTTATCAACCCTGGCAACCCCACGGGACAGGTGAGACACCAGCGAGCTGGAGCGGTGCTGGCGGCAGGCCAGCGAGGAGTGCGGCGTGCGCGCACTGGTGGTTATCAACCCTGGCAACCCCACGGGACAGGTGAGACACCAGCGAGCTGGAGCGGTGCTGGCGGCAGGCCAGCGAGGAGTGCGGCGTGCGCGCACTGGTGGTTATCAACCCTGGCAACCCCACGGGACAGGTGAGACACCAGCGAGCTGGAGCGGTGCTCAAATACGCGGGGACCTACACGTACAACTTGTACTTTGGTGCTGATACTACTGGCTTGCATTGCCTCCTCAGCTCTTAACAATATATTGTTCTTTGTGATTGAAGTTCTGTCGTATCTCATCTCCCTAGCAGAATTAACTAACGTACTGAAATATCTTAAATATACGTCGTTTTAGCTTAAGTTCGGTGTCGCGAAAGCCCTTTGTTCACTTATAAACGATTTAGAACCGGTAAGTGTATCCTTGAGGAAGAAAGTAATCGGGGCTGAATAAAATATACCTGTACCTACATGTAGGTTGGCACGTGTAACCTGAAAACTCGTGTTTGTAACGCATAACGTGATATTTCTGCTGAAACAGCACAAAACTATCGCGATTTAAAAATCAAGTTTGTGGGTGACATAATAAATATGTTAATCGGTATCTTGATGTTCAGGCTATTCAAATTCGCATCTCAAATGTTGGAAACTATTCCAAAGATGATTGCGACTATATTTAAGAAATATGAAAACACGAAGCGTATGAAATAGCATTTACGGTATGTGCAGTGATGATAGCAAGTTTTACGGAACTGCAAATAATCTGCTATTGGGGATTACAGTTATAGAGCGTTAAGTCTTTGGTCCCGGTTGACAGTTGTAGATCTTTGACAGTAGTTCCAGGTAGAAAGTGGCGCCAAAGTCTGACAAGCAGTTTGACCAAAGGGTATCGTATTACCCAGTACTAACCGTGTTGTGGAGGTCAGATAGGCGTTCCATGTAAAATATTGGTATTCAGCTGCATCTGGCGCTAGACTGGAAGCCAACCCCCACATAGTTTGTAATAAATTAGTCAGATGATAAGTGAAAGGAGCATTCTCCTCTAGCAAAGTTTAACGCATCTTATTGCTTATTTCCCACCAACTTTAGGAGTTAATTCTCTGAGCCTGCTGGCTCGTTTACTCATCATCATATGCCTACCCTTTTCCAACTACGTTGGCGTCGGATTTCAGTCTTACGGATCAGTATTTTAAATGGAGGCACTACCTAACATTCACAGTCCAGTTACTGGACTGCACAACTCCTTGGCAAGACTGGTGTAACTATTGGTTCCTTGCCTCATCATCATCACCCTATTCATGTTCCCACTGCTAGGAAACAATCCTCCTCTTTTTGAGAGGGTCTACCACGCGGGCCCAGTGCAGATTGGGACCTAAATGTCGCAAGTCTTCGAATTTTTGGTTCTAGGATATGCTGATTTCCTCACGATGTTTTCCTTCAGCGTTTTTGAGAGCGGTGGTGATGAAATAAATTACAAAAAGTAATGTACCTGCCAGGGTTCGAACCCACGACTTACTGTTCGTACGTCGGGGCCCCCATCACTGGGCCACTGCTGCTCTCCTTTATGTTCCTTGGTTACTACAAGATATGAATGTGGTTGTTCAATCGGTTGCAGGTGCTGACGCGGCAGAACATGGAGGAGATCGTGAAGTTCGCGTACGAACACAACCTGTTCCTCATAGCGGACGAGGTCTACCAGCAGAATGTCGTCAGCAAACCATTCTACTCTTTTAAGAAGGTGAGCAGTTAGCAGCATTGGTTTTTCTTTTAAATTGAAAGAATCATTAATGTTTTGATTCCCATTAAATCACTTAACTATATGGATAGCAGAAGGTACCCATTTGATTGATCGCTTAAGTCTGAACCTAAACGAAACAGCCAAGATTTCATTTGACTGGATGGATTAAAGGTTTTAGTGAGCTTTATAATTGCAGGATGGTTTTCCTTACAAGTACCGAAATATACTAGTCCAGTGAAATGAATAAATTCACCACGGAATTTGACTAAGATGTCTGGACTATTGTCGAAGCCTTGATTCTAACCCGCCTGTGAATTGCTCTTCTTCTCTTCTAGGTAATGTACGAGTTGGGTGCTCCATACTCCACAATGCCGCTAGCCTCATTCGTGGCGTGCTCGAAGGGCTATGCGGCGGAGTGCGGGCTTGCGAGAAGGGTACGCTGAGCTGGTGAACTTGCCACCCCGCGTGCGTGCTGCCTTCACCACCGCTCGCACCCTCATGCAGTGTCCCACCGTGCTCGGACAGTGCATACTCGACTGTGTGGTTAGTATAAGCTTCAAAAATTATTTTTGTGTAATCATTCAGACCATCTTGAACAACCTGCATGATTTAAACGAAGTTCACGATTTATTTTCATTTTAGCGGTATGAAGACCAGGGTAGTAAAGTACTTCATCCTGAAATGACGAGTAACTGAGGAGTATTGAAGAAACAGACTGCTGCACCGACCCCTAATGAATTAGGAAAACGGCAAAAAATTATGATATGTTTACTTTTCAATCCTAAAATCTATCTCTTTCCAGATGAAGCCACCGACTCCTGGCGAGCCGTCCTACCCTCAGTTCGCTCACGAGCTCAGCGAGATCCAGCAGGTCCTTGCAGAGAGGACGGAGACCGCCTACGAGACGTTCACCTCTATTCCCGGATATTTCTGCAACCCTATTCATGTGAGTGATAATATTGTCTATAACGCCACAACAGCTGTTGCTTGGAGAGAGTGTCAAGATGTTTGCAGGTTTCCATTATACAGTAGATTGGCCAGGTCTTTGCTTCGTGATCAGATCTCATCACTGTATGAAGAGTTTATAAAGCCTCTTGATAATATTTTTTCTGTGACACAAAGTAAACACAGATTTGAGTAAAGGAACTGAACACGGTCGTTTGAATAATTACGAGTAGCTTTTGTACACCCCTACGAATTAGTATTCAGTTTAAAACCTTTTTTAATCTATCTTTATAAATAATAAGAAACGTCCTGACTGACTGACTCATCAACGCCCAGCCCAAGCCCTTGGATCTGGGAAGCGGAAATTTTGCACAGAGGTTCCCTTTATAATGTAGACAAGGAATAAGGAAGGATTTTTCAAAATTCAACCCCTAGTGAAGGATGGAGGGATGTATGTTTGCTGCGGGTTGTTCGAAAGGGATACCGCGGCCTCGACACAAAGGTCTAAGAAGGAACATGGGTGGTTTTTAGTCAGTAGAAGTCTGACACTCCCGCTCTGCCTAGAGCGGGAGGGGTTATTTGATAATTTCCCACACCCCAAAAAAAAAAAGGAATGTACGTTTGTGCACCTTTTTGTCGACGTTTTACAAGTGCCCATGTAGGCCTATGTGAAATAAAATATTTTGATTTTGATTTTTGTTCGAAATAGACATTTTCATGCGGGCGTAGCCGCGGGCATGAAGCATAGGTACTCGTAAGTACACTGTTTAAGACTATAATATGGTCGTCAATTCCGCAGGGTGCGATGTGCGCGTACCCTCGCATCGACATCCCGGAGGCGGCGCAGACGGCGGCCAAGGAGCTGGACATGAGCCCCGACGAGTTCTACTGTCTGCGACTGCTCGAGGAGACAGGTACCACTCCTATACCTACTTATTGACCAGGTTGACCTGATGTATTAGGTTGTAGTATAGATTTATTATGTTCTTATTCGTAACGTAACGTAACTTGCATAGTTGGAAAGTTTCCTATTTCTCTTGTATGTACATAGAGTGTAGGTCTATGTGTTTGTTGTAGGGTGAGGTGGACAGCTCTCTTCTTGTTGCCGAGATCGCTGTCAAATAAAAACAAAAAACATTCAAAAGTGTTTGCTTCAAACCTGACTAGTACGCACATAATAATAAGGTTTAAAATTCTAATAGGCCACTGGTTTCACAATGCATCAGTCAAAAGTGTCTTCTGGTTTACTAAAAAGGGCTTCTTTCTCAGGAGTGTGTGTGGTACCGGGCACCGGGTTCGGCCAGCTGCCGGGCACGTTCCACTTCCGCACCACCATCCTGCACCCTCACGACGAGTTCCAGCACATGATGGAGAGCATCCGGAGGTTCCACCACAACTTCTTGGAGCTGTATGCGTGACGTGGTCATTACCCTATTCAGCAGTGGTCACACACACAAACTATACTTATGCTAATACTGTCTTGTCTATGTTATCTTGTCTACTTACCTATGTTAAATATGTTATTAATGTTTTTCTTTCGTATAGGCTTAAAAGAAGGCGCCGACCACAAACTAATTGTAATCTTTTTGAAGAAATAAAGAAAGAAATTATAATTTTTATTTGAATGCGACAAGTTTATCTGGCTGCCCACCTCGTCTGCCAGTTCAGCATCAACCTGTACAACGACAAAAGCTGCGACTTGCGACTGACAGTCACGTTACCAGTACATACAATATGAGCCAGTTTTGTTTGTATATCAGTCACAAATCACAATATAAGTCTACATTCACGCTGTACAATATTCATGTTTCGTATGCTGTCTCATTTGCTCCAGTTACGTTTTATTGAAACAAAGTGTTATTCCAGTGTGTTATCCCAGTGTGTTATCCCAGTGTTATTTCAGGAATATTTCATTATGATTGTTTGCCGTAGTTTGCTCGTTCGAGGCACGCCAACGTTTTTAGCAAGTAGGTAACCTCCGCTCCGCCCGGAGTAACGAGTAATAAAAGAAATAGTACGCGCACTCTAATAAAAAGGTCTGAATGTGGCGTAGTGGCGTAGTGGCGTAGTGTGCCAACAAACAGCTCTGATATGCGATGAATGTTACAAGTGATTTGAATTATTAAAGTCGCGAGTTAATAGGCTTCTTTTTTGGGTTAGCTCGTGCTATCGTCGACCTCATCTCTGCACTCCGGGCAATATTGAGGTCAAGAGTAAGCCCATTTAATATACAAAAACTTGCAGTTGTGAATGTCGGCTACAAGTGGATGACGGAAAAATGCGTCGAGTTTTTAACGTAGTAACAGTACTGAATACAGTTATCTTTTGTGATTTTTTTGCTTTCCTTGAATAGAGACACTTTGATTGTGCTCATGATAAAGTACCTATGTTGAAAATCAGTTCGTTTAAAGTAAAGGAAGTAAAACGTGTTTTTTTTAAATACAAAATAATTTACTTTACCAATAAGATAAGAGTGAAACTACAGTAACAAAGCTAGTGTTAAGTTATATTGAAAACCAAACGATTAAATTAGACAGCTGCCGTAAGTGGTTATAGTGAAATAAATGTTTATAGCGTCCAACTTTGACGACGAAGTGCGCTCATTGCGATGAGTACGTTGTATCACGGCGGCTGAGATGACCGCCCGAACGACCGGCGACAGACGTCAGACGCGTTTACGAGAGTACACGTATGAGGTACTTTATACCACAGCGGGAGTGACGCGAATGGACGGAATAATGCTACGATTTCATCTATATCACGTTATGGCAAGCTGGCCAATATTGCTTGTTCAGATATTAATATCATCGAATGAAAATAACGATCATTCCATCTTCGCTCGTCAATCGCTGGAGATATAAGATGCTGCACATTTTTATGTGATCTCTCTATAAGTAGTGAAATGGCGATGCTCGTGAAGTATGCGAGACGTGTATTGATCGCGTGTTGGCCACTACAGACGTGAATAAATGTGTGATGTCTGCGGCCATTATTGCAACCTATTGGTGCGATGTAATGCAGGGAGACGCGTGGCTGGAGAAGACATTACACTGTTAATGACATTCCTATATTGAGAAGAAATTGTAAAAAAAATGGTACCTTCTGGATGATCTATTCCCATCCAATACCAAGAGCTAATACCATTTGGTATTAGTTTATTTCCGAATTAATTTTCTATTCCCAACGAGTACCACATTTTTTAAAATAAAAAATCTATTACTAACGAATACCAAAACGTGACTTTTTGTACACTCAGCTACACAAATTACATACTATACTATCGTAATTGAAAAGTCTAAAACTTTCCAAACTAACAAATAGGTAGTTCAAATAAATCATTTCTCTTTACCTGCGAAAAAGGGTCGATTTTTGTCTATTGTTTTGAAATTCGAAGCAACCAATCAGAGTTGAGTGCCATATAAGTCTTGCTATCAGACAGACAACTCAGTTCAGTACATTTCCGTGCTTGCGGCGGGTAGTGTGCATACTCAGTGATCAATATGTGATTTATATTCCAACCCTAATCTTGATTAAACATTACTTAAAATCACTCAAAGCATTTTAATTTTAGTGAACCTGACTGTACCTAATTTCTTCAAACTTGTTTTGGTATTGGTTTCAAAATGTGGTACTCGTTGGGAATAGAAAATAAATTCGGAAATAAACTAATACCAAATGGTATTAGCTCTTGGTATTGGATGGGAATAGATCTTCTGGATTTAGATAATTATCTAGGAAAGATTAATTTTTCTTCAACGAATTGTTGTAAACCCACAAAATGTAACATCCAATACATCGTTCAACCGTTCTACTATTAATAAGCTGTCTGTCTATCGCACATAAACTCAGGTTTATTTCCAAACTACGGAACGCTACTCTACGCTCCACACGTGCTCCTTTCATCTCGTCCAATATTTATCGTTTAATCCAATCATAAGTGTTCAACTTTCCAATGTTTATCGTCAAACTACATATTTGACAACTCCAATAGTGTTAGTGATAAAAGTAGAACGCGCAGAGATGACTGCGAGTGTGTTTGAGATGGTCGCCAACTTTATTTGTTTATCTTAACAGTTTGACACTTTCAAACTTTAGCTCCGAGCTTTAGGGTGTCGGTTAGACTCGAGCTGTCATACTTGCGGCTGTGGTTTTATACCCAGTTGATAAAATATAAGGATAACTAAGTAATTACTTCTGGTTTGCTCTGGCATATTTTTAGATGAAATAAAACAACTCAAAACGTTTCCCTGTGACTCAACTTCACATAAACTCTCCGTTGAACTTATATGTTGACGTCCCGAGTCCCGAGCCCGTCTTAATAAGACAAGGCCGAACATGGCAAAGTTTGTGTTTAGACGTGACGCACGTGTCTCACGTGTCTCAACTCGTCTCATTACAGTTTGTGCAGATAATGATCAGCGATCACTTCGCAGCGGGGAAATATCGGTACATACACTCCTTGTTACATAACGGAGGCAGCTGTTCCCTCTTGAGGAAGGTGTGACGTTATTCGACTTCGTGTACAGCCTGTACTCGGTGTATATAATTATACACTTGGAGCATATAAAAAATGGTTAAAAACCAGTAACGACAAATTGCAAACCCTGCTTCTAACAGGAACATCTTAGTACATTGGTGAGGGTAAGAGGCAACGCTTTAAACAGTAAATATTTATCTGAAACAGTTCACGGAAATGTAAAAAAAGAACTGTTATTTTACATTACATTAAATCGCCAGAATACTGAAAAGCAGAGAAGGTTGCTGTTAGGAACGTCACTCAAAGGACTGCTTAAGTTTCATGAAATCCGTAATTGACTTTTGTGAAAGTTTCAGTACTACAGCAAATAGGATATTGTGTTGAGGTGAGGTTACCTAGAACTGTCTGAACCTGTAGTTAACGGTACTACTAGGTGACATACGAGTAGGACGCAATATAACGCTACTAGTGATTTAACATTAGATATCTGAAGGAGGTAGGAAGGTTTTAGACAAATTATTTAGGCAAACGCAGGCTCATGTTCTCACTGGGCAGTGGGCACTGAGAACACGACCACTGGCTGCCTGAAACTGGAAGACCTGCTTCCTTATCATCAACTCTTCCCAAGGTATACACTATACACAGGTATGATCTTATTTTATCAAATTGACTTGAATTATCTTGAAATTACAATGATTATTCATTTATTTATTTAGTACTTGGAAGACTTACAGCTAATAAAAACAAACAAAAAGAAGAAACTATAGTCACCAGAAAGCCAATTACAAGTCCTCACAGTCTCGAAGTCACAGTCTTGAAGAAATTGAGGCTTAAGCACCTTCTGGCCGAATTCACACTAGTTGTGAATGGATCTAAATCATATTCCTTGCATATGTCATTAAAATGTCTGCTTTCACGCACAATATAGCTGTTCTGCCTATAATTGACTAACTACCTAACTAATACCTAACTAATTGATTAACTTGTTAGTCATGAAAACATAAATTTATACATAGCCAGACAAGTGTAATACAATAAAATGTAATGTATTATATTTGTATGAAATATATTTTACGGGAATTGATCGGGTTTCCGCGACGCCGCGGGCTGTCGTGCGCAAATCCCAATTGTGGCGATGTGCCGGCGGCCACGCGGCGTTGCGGCAACGGAGCGGAGACGACGCGGTGACGTGGTGAAAACTGTGTGGGGATAGGTGCATGGCACGCTAATAAATATCATATTTTTGTAGAAACCATCAATACAATTTGTTTCTTAGCGTATGTATCGTAAGATTACATAAAATAACTCGGTCTCTCATCTTTTATAAGTAGGTTCAGACAGAAGAAGATAACAGAACAAATATTTAGATATTATATTAAGAAGTAGGATTTCCTAACTTTCTCAATCTGATATCTCGGAATTAATGATCGACACGAATGAGGGATGGTTTGTGTAAATATATAATTCCTATGAAAGACGAAGGAGTATGTGATTGCATGGCCATTGTAGAGGAGAATAAGAGAACAAAACGTGTGCATTTCATGTTAGGCTGTTAAACGGCTTCATACCTTTGCTTCTCCTTCACCCTGGCGAAAGCCAAGCGTAGTTGACATTAATGACAGAATACTTATTATGCATGTAATTATGTTTGAATATTTTATTTTTTCGAACGACGTTTTTCATTACACAGCTCTCAGCTCCATAACAACCTTGCCCTACGGCTCGATTGTAAATTCCACCTCGAATGCAATAACTAACTTTCCCCACATATATCAAAACTTAATATTTTTTAGTATACGGTACGTTAATTAATCTATTTACTATGCGACAATCTAACTCAATTTAAAGGGTCAGTGCTGTCGCCTGTGGGTCGATCCCAGTTGCTTACATAATGCTTATAACTCAATATTGTAATTGGGGTGTCTGAGGTCGTGTGATCGTGTGCCTATCCTGTTCCTCTCTGTTTAACTAGAGATTAATTAATCCACGTTTAAATAGCTCGCCTATAAACTAAACCTCACGACGTCTAACAGCGCTTAAGTGTAACATCCATCTTGAGGCATAAACCTTACGCGTATGGCGCGTAGTACGCGGCGTGGCGCGGGTTGGGGCACTACGCCGCTACGCCGAGCGGTTCATTGCGTACGTATTTAGTGAGCCGTTCAGTTTATGCGCGCTTTACGGAGCGCGTTATTGTTATGTCGTGTGTTTTTGGGTTCATGTCTAATATAGTTAGTTGTTATTCTTTATTGGCTTATTTTTATGTTCGGTATATTTCGTTTTTATTGTATGGAAGGTTGTTTAGAGGATGTACTTTAGGTACACTGACGGTTCGGTCAGGACGATTGTTGTATATTTGGTGATTCAAGGTAGATTCGAAGGCATCACGAACCGATGGACAGACTCCATTAAATCTGTCAACAGGATCTCTCTGATAAATTGTTCCCGCCATCCGGTCAATAGAGACCGGTGGAAAAGGATCACGAAGCCATCTCCCGCAGTTGTGGGCGACCCTCCATCACCACTACCACTCTCCTCGAGTTTAGTCAGAGTACGAGAGTAAGTTAGTGAAGTACAGTTAGGTTAGTGGACATTGAATACTAGTTGCCAGTGCTTACCAAGACCATGGAGACACACATTTGATCATGTTCAAACTAAATGAAATAATTGTTGTTGACAGGCGTAGGCTGTAGTGATGGAGAAACATTCCGACATAAGAAAATGTGTAGCCTTTAATATAACACAACAAAATGTTTAACTCATTAAGAATGAACGAGCCGTGAGTTACTGCGAGGCGAACACAACCCGCTCTCAAATAGATGGATATACATTTTAAATCATTCGCTTTTATACGAAAAGTTGGGCCCTTTCATCTTAGAAATATTGTTACCAAGTTTATTTAATTGCATTCTATTGTATAACTATTAGTCTGACACCGTCTTAGGCTTAAATGTAGGTGTAAAAGGGCAGAGCGGTAGGGAGTGTCAAACTTCTACTGACTAAAAACCACCCATGTTCCTTGTTAGCCCTTTGTGTCGAGGCCGCGATATTTCTTTCGAATAACCCGCAGCCCCGACGGGAGGTATAAAAGACACCTGCAATTCAATTCCATCTGTCTGGTGCCAACAGTTTCGATGTGAAATGTCCGTAACATACGGACAGACAGACGTACCGGACGAATCTATGAGGGTTTTTCCATTTGACTACGTAACCCCAAATACTGCTAAGAAATTACGTTAAACTAACTACCTATATACATATAATTCGATCATTAAGAAAACCTCCAACATCATCATCATCTGCCTAGCCGTTTCCCAACGGTTACATCGGAACGATATACAGACTCACTGTAGAAATAAGTTCAATTCCTGAACCAACCAGTTTCTTTCACTATAGCTAACATTTTACAACATTTTCATGTCTGTTCAGAAAGCTCTTCACATAACATCCAAATAATCCCGTCTCTCATGCCGTACATATTAATGAGCGCGGCTCTGCCTGGCTCAAAGCGAGTGGACACACGGACAGACCAACCACTCCTACATTATTGATCGCCGCTCAGACCGCGCCGCGCCGCTAAGCAGACACATTTTCGCAATCAACACTTTGACTTACAAGTTAAATAAACACTCGTGTAGTACAAGTTTACTTCAGTCTTCAGTCACGTTGTTCAAATTAAACTTTGGTTTTCTTTACACTTAACTTCATAAGTTCATGACATGAAATGAAATAGGCTGCAATGATAAAGTTTCCCCTCTTGTATCAAAATGTACTATTGCATTTGGAAAACTTAAAAGTTAGGTAACATTAAAGCTTGTTTTAATGGAATCTTAAATTATACTTGATTCAGTAAGCAGGGGTTGTAAACACCCATGTTGTTCGTCTAATGTCCAAGAGTAGTAAACATCGTGTATCTAGTCCGCTCAGAGCGTCCAGGGGTCGTAGAGTAAATCCGGGTGCATCAAATAAAGTGACTCCTAATGAACGTGGTCGCTGTCGTAATCAACCCGCCGGCGTCGACTCACACACGCTGAGGTATTCACACACTTCACGCTATAGATTATAGTAAAGTTTATATTAGGTCACACTCGTAAGTACAATTATTGATTGGAGATTTCTCTCATTTGCTGTCATCACATTTTAGAGTAGACCACGACTTACTGGGTCCAACAACGTTATAAAATTTTCGATCAGCTTATAGTTTATGCTGGCAAAACTAATCTTATTCTGATCTCAAGGTTGACCGATAAAAAAGTCATCAATCATGGTAGGTAAGTTCATTAACATTAGATTTGACAATATTGATAAACAAAATAATAGGCTGCTTAAAAACGTGGTTTTATCGGACTTTTTGATGATGTACCGAATGTTATATTATTATATCGATTGGCCACCTAATATAGCGTGGGATAGCCGAACGCTTACTGTGGACTCTGGTTCTAACGAAGTGAAGTAGTCACAAGTAGTGGCAGACTTGATGCGGAATGGTAAAGTACGGTCCGCGACGTAACCCAGTGTGGACGCCTTCTCCCAACCCTGTGATAGGGTAACACACTTGTTTTCCTCCCATTCAAAGTTATCTGGTGGCTAGCGGGTAGATTTATGGTAACGAGAAGTATGTGGATAAGAAAGGATAGCTACACGACTTAAGTAAGACGTGTTCAGCTGTCAATTACTTTGAGATAGGATGGACGGGAAATCGCACTTTTCGAGGAGTCACTTTAGTTAGCATGTGGAGAGATTTAAGACAGCCGACATCCAAATACGGCGTTGTTACTTATTTAACTCTTAATCCAGAAGGTAAATTATCAAACTAAATTCAGCATAGCTAGCCTTGAGATAAGTGACTAACTGCCGCACTCAGAGAGCTTTAATGATTACTTAGGCCATCACTTAGTAAAGGTTTTGACAGTTTTGTCATACAAAATTATGTCAAATCTATACTAAGTGACGGCTTAAGTAATCATTAAATATCTCTGAGTACCGCAGTAAGTGCTCAGTTACGGAGTATCACTAGTTTGAATTGAACGCGGGACGCGTGCGCATAGTCGAAGAAGACATGATTGTGTATCGCTGCGGTAAGCCGCGATGCCAGTGCGACTCCAACTGCTGTTCCAACGTTCGATAGTACCGAATTCCCGATACCCCCAACATTGGCCTTGTGGCCTGTTGGCCAAATGTTTGTAACGAATCAACTTGCTACTTAACATCATAATAAAGTCCTCCGACACCACAATTTGACAATGATGGCTCCCTCTCGCTTCAGACAGAACCTTCTGGAGAGGATCAATTGTGGAAATTAGGTGGGAACGAGAAACGATGCTGTAAAATGTTATGATATTCTTTAGATTGTGTGCTCTCGAAATTAAACAAGGAATAAAAAGATTTTTCATGTTTTCTTTTATGTTGGAAATTTTAGAATTATATTTTTTGGGGAATTGCGTAATTAAGTCGATTCGGGAAGTCCGGCTGTTGAGTACAGTTGAACTTCACGCTGTTTTCTTGTGTTAGGTTATTGCTAAACTTTACTGAAAATAACTTTTGAACGTTGCTTTAATGGTCTGAAGGGAGTTTTTTTAGTTTTGCTTATAATAGAATGTACCACAGAATTGGAGAGCAATATTTCTTCGTCGTTGTCAAGAGGTTGTATTTCGATGCGTTCATTTTGCAAAGTTAATTCACAAAAAAATCTTTAGTCTATTTAATAAAATTCATAAATTCAAATTCAAAACTCTTTATTTCAGACAAGTGTCCATAGTGTTAGTAACAACAAAATAACTTAATGACTAGGGTTAGTAATGAGGCAAAAGGAAAAAGTTAAAAGAAAAAGCATAAGTTCATGCATATTAAAAAAGCAGTTAAAGTATCAAAGTGAGGTGCGGTCCGGTTGCACCGCGCAACGTCTCGCTAACGTTAGTTCAGCATTAGTTAACGAACTCGCCGGACTGACCTCGGTTAAGGCTGGACCCACGCGAGCCTCGCACGAGCTAAGCAACTTTAGATCGAATGTGACGTGATTTATATTCATGTAGTACAGAGAACTTGAGGGAGGTCGTGTGAGATGGTTCGGACGTGTATGGAGTCGACGTAAAGTAGAATGGGTAACGACCGGGACATACAAATCTGAACTGTCTGCGTTAAATTCTCTCGGGCTCCTTGACCAATGTAGAAAACGTTAAACTCAGCAGCTATTTTCGACTTATTCTTGTAAAATAATAACGGTAATAAAAAGAGGAAGAGTCCGTCCATCATTGTTAATATCATCTGAATAAATTCTCGCTTAAATAATGAAAACATTGTGTTTTGTGTTTTGATCCGTTTATTTGTGGTTCCACATCAAAGGTATTGTTTGAAGGATGAACCGAGCTTATTAAAATAATGTCCGGTCTTAATAAAGGCTGAGCGACGAGTCCCGGCGCCGCGGACGGGCCGCAGCCGGGCCGCAGCCGGGCCGCAGCCGGGCCGCCATTGTTCGCCAACTTATTGCACAATACATGCGCTGTAAACAACGTGAAGTAATGCAACTCCGCCATTGTGTTCGCTTGTAAATACGCCAGATTGTAGGCAGCCACGTACAGTTCGAACCGACCTACTTTAGTAAATGGTGCTGCAGCCCGCAGGTCACCCGGGGGTCAACAACATCTTCGCGGCTATTCAATGGATGGCTGAACTGAAGGCTCGACCCGGTCAAGCTGTACTTTTAGCCGTTTTCCTCAAGTCTCAGTGGAAAGAAAACAAACGGTCACAGTTCAATTTAAATACTCTAAGTTCATTTAGTAAGCCCGTCGCACCCTCATTCGTCACCTTTCTATTCTATCCTATGGATAAGACAAGTGGATAACACTGTAACTTCAGCCCTAACTTGTAAAGGACATCGTTATACATATTAATCTCTCTAATGAGACTTTACAGTCCCTTCATTATCACAAATACCGAGAATTCGGTTCAGTTGGGAGTCCGAGACATGTAAATGTTTGACCTTTTATTCAATCGCGTTGTTCCCCAGCCGCCGCCGCCGCGCGCCGGTCACCCCTATCCGTGTAATATTTAGCTAACGCCGCTCTCCGCTGCCATAATTAAGCAAGTTTCTAATTCTATAGCTAATGTACTCACTGGAACTTGTCGGTTTTATAATGTGGATGTGGGCCACATCTAATGTTCAAATGACCGAAGGGATTCCAAGTGTGGATGAAAACTGTAAACTTGTTCTATGCCATAAAAAAGCCACACTAACTAAACTTGTTGTTGATTGCGAACAAGTTTTGTTATGTAACTGTTTGTAAATATTTCCGTCTTGAAAAAGTTCTTCTTATTTTTTGGTCCGCCCGGTGTCGCACAGTAATTGACGTATATTCAGTCTCGTATGAATTTAAATAAAAAGCCTTCGTTCGTCCCGACACGGCCATGTACAAATAAAACCGTTCTTACATACAATTTGACGCGCATTGTGCCTCCCTCAGTTTTAAAACATTTTACGAGTTCACTCAACGCAGACGTGACTGCCTCGTAAACTTTATTTTATTTTTCCTAAATATATTATTAGCCTCACACACTTTATTGGTAAAGTTAAGTAGGTACTATAAACGATATTAATTCTGTATTCATTCATTTTAAGGCACGCAAGTTTAGGATCTTTATTCGGAAAAGTTATTACACGAAGCAACATGAAATAAAAGGTTAGAATCTGATACAGTACAAATATTGTAGTCCTGGTTATACCAAAACTAACCAATCGATGTCGTCTTTACATCACCATTTCTCCTGTTATTCTAATGGGAGGTTACTTAGCAATATAACTATGTTCTTCTTGTTTGTGTTGCATTCATCGCACTTTAAAAATCTGTCTCCGAGCGGCCATTCTGTAGAAACGAAATGCAGCGCCAGTTCGACGTAGCAATCTGAATTATTAAGAGATTGTGGGTTGATTTATTTCAGTGCAACTTCTGCCAACTTTGACTGTACTGGTTGAAGAAATCGTGAACGTGTCAACGATATTGTTGCCGTCAGTCAACAGACTAGGTCAGGAGAGAACTTGCGGAGGACAGAGGACAAACTAGGAAGGCGGGACAAGTTCGTCGATAAATTCCAATCTCGACTGACTTATCGAGGGAATTTCCGACGGCCAGTTACATTGATTGGAGGCGACCGAGGGGCTGTACTCGAGGGGGGGGGGGCTGGGCTGCCAACGTAACAAAACAAACGACCTAGAATAGATAGTTGGAGATGGTTCAGTCAGAATCCTCGATGTCCGTGTGTAGACTTAACGGACTTGTGCGCCAGAAAGCAAGACGAAACCTCGGGATTCATATTTTTTTGCAATAATCTCATGCATTAATAAACATAGCACTATGACTCGTGTCTATGTATCTAGTTTATTCGTGAAGGCTGCGTATTTAATGCTTCTTTCATTGACGTGACATAGTGCCTGTAGCTGTATAATGTGACAGTCCTCGCGTCATGAGAGCGGCTCCTCTGTTCCTGCCTAGTCTGTGGTGCCATTGAGCGATGGCCTCCCGTCACTCCGTGTATTGTCCGGCCGAGGTTTTGTGGGCGCCGGGACTCGAACGCGGAACCTTTTGCTTTTGTTATGGTAAGCAGCAGATCTGTCCACCATTCACTTCCACGGGGGAATTCAGAATTCTTCAGCAGTATTTTATGTTGAACGGAATAGAAATGTACCGGTTTTTTGTGAAAAAAATGAAAAGGTCTGCGAAGACGTAATTGCGGAAGGGTTTCTGATGTAATCATGTTCGCAGGCACCCAAATGTATTTACGACGCTTTTATTTTCTCGGTTTAATAATCCTTTTGTCCTTTTTTTCTTTTACTACTTTCATTTAGATTCAAGTAGATTCACGGCCTAGAATCAAATTATAAACTTCGTCGCCATCAAACCTTTTACGAAACACAATAAAAGTAAACTGTGTAGATTTAATTCCAAGATATCCGAACACAGTAGGCTTGTAAAACTTGCTCCTTCAAATATCTGAAGGAAAAGCAAATCTTTTCACCGTTCAACGTTAATTGGCACATCGGAGGGCGTGGGAGGGGGCGAGTGGGGCAGGTGGGAGCGAGTGGGAGGGGGGCGGGGTGAACAAAACGTCGCCGCGCTAATTTGTGTACCGACGACAAATATTACAAGGATTTCCTTGTACAGTCGCACCCAGAGTACCAGTACGGCACCTGGGTAGCGACGGCAGGCTGGGTGCAGGCTGCAGGCTGCTTGTAAACACTTTGTACTCGTGTTCGCTCATCTGAAAATTGTATTTTGGTGTCCGATTTGATGTTTGGCCTTGCATTCCCAAAATCAGTAGGTACCGAATTGTGTAATGTCGGGTTTGAACCGAAATCTCCAAAATCAGCAGTCGTGTTTCCAATCTCTAGACCAACGCAGGGTTAGCCAATACATAGGTAATGAGTTTTGCGAGCAGCTACAAGCAAAACAGAATATTTGCTCACAACAACCTACGATATTTCCGTGAAGCAATTTTTAGCATCTCCTGAAATATGAATCGATTTTAGTAAGAGCGGCTCTCCGCTTACACGAAAATACTTATACATACACGTAACATCACGCCTGTAATCCCCGAGGGGTTAGGCAGAGGTGTAGATAATAGTACAGCAACATTGTCACGTATACTCCTGTTGGGATACATGTGTGGTGTTACAGCATTAATAAAGGTAATGATAACCTATCGGCCGCGGCATTGTCCAGTTAACTGTTAAAACAGAACCCTTTATTATTTAAACACAGATATTTGCGGGCCTTTTCGTGAAATCGTGGAATAATTTCAGTAAAATAGTAATAATGGTAACAAATGTTCACGATTATTAGTAACGACTAGCTGTGCCCGCGACTTCGTTCGCGTGCTTGTCGGAAACTAAAATGCGTCGCTTAGATAAAAGTACATTTAATCATTGCCCTTCGTTAACTTACTGACGCTGTAGAAAATAAGAAGAGAGTAATGCAAAGTACTGACTATGTCTCATACTAAAGTTTAGATGGATGGGTGTTTGTTAATCAACCACGTCAGAACGGCCGAACGGATCTTGAAGAAATTTGAAACAGGTACATTATAGTCGACAGGCAGACAGATTGTCGTTGGCGCGTTCGTGTTCCACGCGAGCCTCAAAGATATGTCAGCAACAATTAAGGGGCCCCAAAGGGACGTCTGCCGGGGCTGAGGGTTGTCCGCAAGAGATACCACGGCCCCGAAACACAAAGGGCTAATAAGGAACGTGGGTGGTTTATAGTCAGTAGAAGTCTGACACTTTCTTCCGCTCCGCCCAGAGCGGGATGAGTCATTTGATAATTTACGAACCACAAAAAAAGGGGGGATTAGAGGGTGTTTCGAATCTGGGACATCGAATCTGAAATGGCCGCCACCTCCTTCTGCGAAGCAGTAATGCTAGCGAAAGAGGTGGCGGAACGTGAGAGGGAGACAACCTCTCGTCCCAGCCGCCGCGGGAGGCGCTCCGGGCATTGGGGGCCACGTGATGGCTTCCGGCCACCGTAGGCGCAGGCCTGTGAACGGTGAGTAACGGGCTAGTTAATCGTTCGTCCGTCCTATGACGATGGAGGCGCGTTCGTGTTCCACGCGCGTCTCAAAGAGATATATATGTCAGCAACATTGAAGGGGCCCCCAAGGACCGACGCCCGTTGTGGCTGCGGGCTGTTCGAAAGAGATACCGCGGCCTCGACACATAGGGCTAACAACACACCACATCTATATGACGACATGGTTGGCGCAATGGCTGGACGATTAACAGTAGCACTGCGTGTCGCAGGTTCGATTCCCACACGGTACATAAAAAAATATGTCGTGGGTTTTATCTAATTTTAATTTAGTTTAAAAAAAAATAGTATTTTAATACTGTGTAATTGATAAAATTTTATTTGTTGACTATTCACGAAACATAATGTGTGTATGTTTACTATCATCGCGGTTCAGAAAATGACATCAAATGAATAACGCCATCTGTTGAAGACGAAGATAAACTGCTAAAAAAGAGCGATCAAACACTATAAGGTTTAGGCTATGTAGATTTTGAAAGCAGCGTCATTTAGACTTATATCTACGTACCTTTTGCTATCATAACTTTTTTAAAGTTATCTTGTGAAGGCATTTAGTAATAAGTACCATATTCGTTCAATAGATGTCGTTGCTTGTCTCATTCTTGACCATAACGATAAGTTCTTCTTGAAAACTATAAATTCATATATCTTTTGATAGAGAGCACCGATTACGATGAAACAAAGACTAAGTAATAGCCCAAGTTACGCACAATATTTATGTATAAAAGTTACCTACATTCGTTTCGTAAATTTGACGTGATGCTTAGTCATCGAAACAGACAAACAGACAAACAGATAAACAGACAAACAGACAAAAATTCCAAAAATGCTGGAAATGTGTTCTGTTGGTTATACTTTAATACCCTGACAATTTTTTTTTCAAATATTTTCGATGTACAAAAACGATTTCTCTACAGATTTATTATATCGTCGACCGTAGGTTCAATTAAGGTAAGGGACAAAATACCCAAAATGAGTTAAGTATACAGTTTTGTTCAGAATTTCTCGCTCTATCGAATGGTGTATATGAAAAAATTCTAGCTTAAGAAAAATGTCCCTTACCCTAATGATTTTTGGATCCAAATTTCGAATCAGCCCCATAATAACAATGTATCTGAAAAACTATGCAATATAGGAACTTGAAATGATGTAATTATTGCCGCCAATCCACTTGAAATAAGGTTAGGGTCTTCCCAATCAACGAATTACCATTACATGGTTTATTTTTGAAGAAACAATAATAAAACTGGCCTTACACTAATGTCTTTGTTATCTAAAAAAAATAATATCATCCATACTTTAAATGGATTGCACGAGTTTTGACATAGTTGTCCCTTACCTCAATTTGCATTGTCATACTTTAAGCAGTGTCAATGTTACACCAATTTGAATCGAATTATATTTAGGTTCGGTGTCCGTTACACTAATTTGCTGATGAGAAGTATTGAATTGTTTATCCCTGTTACCTTTATTTTCACACACTTCCAACTTCATAACACAAGATAGCACGTACTTGCACTATTACCATCCCTTTCTATATATATATATACGGCGTCCCATTCCTCCTCGCCCCGGACCATGGCTTGCACCAGGGCCGGACGCGAGAGGTCTCCGCCGCTGATCGCCGCTACGAGAACACGGCGTGGCTCCGCCCAAGCGGGACACACCTCCACAGTATGCTCCACCGTGTCCTCCGGCCGATCCTCACAATGGTGGCATCCGGGCGTTTCCTCCCGCCTGATTCGGTGCAGGTACCTCCCGAAACAACCGTGTCCGGTGAGTACCTGCGTCAGACGGAAGGTGAGGGCGCCGTGGCGCCTCTTCAGCCACTCCTCAAAGAGAGGACTTACCGCCACTATCGTGGCGTGCCCTGCACGGGGTTGCGACAGTCGGTCTCTCCATGCCGCCATGAGATCGCACCGGAGGTCTGTCCGCTGCGCAGCAATTAGCCGCGGCAACGGAGTGACCCCCCGGTGCAGCGCCTCCGCGCGCCATTCATGCAGGCGCGCGAGGACTATCGCCTCCAGATCCCATGGCGGCAATTCAGCAAGGAGGTTCGCCGCCTCGCGGGAGGTCGTGCGGTACCCACGGACTAGCCTCACGGCCATCACCTTTTGGGGCGCGTTCAGGTAATGGGCGGCCCGCTTTCTTAAAGCACTCGCCCACACCGGGGCCCTGTAAAGGGCCATGGGCCGCACGATCCCCGCATAGAGCCTCCGGCAGGAGGCGTTGGCCCCCCCAGATTGGGCAGGAGCCACCTGAAGGCAGCCGCCGCCCGCTCCAGTCTGGGAGCCAAACGTCGGAAGTGCTCCACGAAGTTCCACCGGCTGTCGAGGACTAGTCCGAGGTACTTCAAAGTACACTCGACGCCGATGGGAACCCCTCCCACCGTTAGCTGGGATCCCGACGGTAGCACATTCCCACGTCCATGGAAGCCCATGGCCTCCGACTTGTGAAGTGCCACCTCGAGACCCAGCTGCCGGATCCTCTCTACGACTATCGCAACCCCGCGTGTCATATTTTCGGCCGCCGCCTCGTGCGACCCCCCCTGTGCCAGCACAAGCGTAACGTCAGCGTAGCATACTACGCTGACACCGCTAGGGAGGTAAGCACGCAGCACCCAGTTGTAACCGATGTTCCACAGGGGCGGCCCCAGAACCGATCCCTGTGGAACACCGCACGACATCTCTCGCCGGTTCCATTCTCCGTCTTGACCGGGGTAGATGACAGCCCTGTCTGTCAAGTAGTCCCCGACTACACGACGAAGGTAGGCCGGTCCCGGTGATACCGGAGTGCCTCCCTAATGCAGCTCCAGGGCATAGTGTTGAAGGCGTTGGCGATGTCGAGAGACACCGCCAAGACCACACCGCCCCGAGAGACCGCAACCCCCGTCGTGAGGGCTCTCACGCGCATGATGGCGTCCACCGTCGAGCGCCTCTTGCGGAAACCAAACTGGTGTTCCGGACCCATTCCCTCAAGGTGCTCGGCGAGGCGGTTTGCAATTACTCTTTCAAAGAGCTTGGCCACCTCGTCGAGCAACACAATGGGCCGGTATGCGGACGGCGAGTCCGCAGGGCGCGGGCGCCCCGGCTTCTGGATAAGGACCAGCTTCCCCGTCTTCCAACGAAGCGGGAACTGGCCTCTTTCCATGCACGCGCTTAAGAACCCCTCCAGTCGGGGCCCAAGAGCCTCTGAGGCCAGAACCCAGGCTTTGCCAGGCAAGCCGTCGGGTCCCGCTACCATATTGCGCTAAAGTGATTGATAATTTGAATCAAACGGACGAAGAAGATAATGTTGATGAAAAAAAGGTTTAATTCTGAAACATTTATTGATCTCAATTTTATTAATATTTTTTTTAATGATTAAACATTGATCTCATGTTGAAGGCTGATTAAGCGGTAAAGCGGTAGTAAGTAAAATTGATTATTTTAATTTGATTAACAATGCCTTAGAGGCTCTATTAGGATTATTTGCAGCTACTTTTTTATTTGAATAAAAATTCAAAGTAATTATAGGTAAAATTGTTACCATTTCTTTTAATAATTTGAATACAATAAACATATTAAATGATCATTTATAAATTGTTTTATTAAATCTATACAAATTAGCTATTGCAATGTACAAACATTTCATTTCATTGTACTATGTAAGCAACACACAAAAAACAGACACACGGTTCTAATACATTTTCATGTCTCTTAAATGATTTCTTGTAACAATAATAACGATTTCCAAATTTATGATATCCGTACGTCAAAAGTGTGTACTTCATTTTATGTCAAAAATCTCTTTACACTGTATTTTTTCCATAATTTTTTTCAACAAGTGCTTTACACTATTTTTTCATTAATAAATTGAATCCAACGCAGAGGTCAATTTAATGTAAGGGACGAGACTACAAGATACTTGGTCAGTAAGGGACATTACTAACAAAATACGTTGTTGTAAGGGACATCTATTTTCTTAAATAGCTAATTTATTTAAATAAATGTTACACATGTGTAGATAGAGCACTAAAATACAAGATTATGTGTGAAATCAGACCCGGAAAAGGTTAATAAGAAAAAAAGTTATAGGCGATTTAGTCCGAAAAAAAACTTTGTCGGCCTCTCCTGAAAAATCGTATTTTGTCCCTTACCTCAATTGAACCTACGGTCGACGATATGTATATAAATAATATATATAGATATGTTGTTTGTGGACGGTATACAGTAACGATATGTTGTTTGTGGACGGTGTGGTTAGCGCCGCGCCCCGCGCACAAACTGACTCGTTCACACTAACACTTTAACTATGACAGCGTTCTTATTACGTTGTATTACGAGCGGTTTTCAGGATTAACGATTTTTTCCATATCTGAAAACGCACACGCCTTAGTAGGTGGCACACTACACTATCGATTATGTCTTGTTGTGTGGATTATATTCTCTGAGATGAGGTTATGTGTACTGGCAGCCGTAAATAAATAACACAGAAAAACTAAAAGTCGGATGGTTGAAAACTGGAGACCATTAATAGTTGTAGATTACAGTCATTACTGGTGGCAACCGTTCTGTAGAGCTGCTTTTGGCTAAACCACAAGTATAAAAAAGGTGTGAGTAACTAATTTAGATAAAAGCGAATCAATTGGCAGAACTAGGCCAGGTGTTATAATTCGAAAGGAATACAAAACTAATATTGTTTTATACTTCATAATAACAAAGCAGTAAAGTTCAGGAAACGCCACGTAACCACTATTTCTTCAGCTTGCCCGAATTGTTTGCAGAACCAAAAATAATATAAGGAAACGGCTTTATTTACGAAGGTGCTCAATTATCCCAACCGGGTGACCCGCGCTATTATTTGCTATAATTTTCGTTGTCGGTAACTTATTACGATTTCCCTGTTAACTGAAAGTAACATAACATAGATGTTTGAAAGTTGCATTGATTTGTAGTGAGTTTTTGTAAAATACATTTGTAGTAGGTAGGTATTTCCTCAGATATAGTGTATCCTGAAAATGTTATGCCCTGAAACTGATGGACATAACACCATAGATCATTACACAAATAAGGTATTATACGATTAAGTTTTTCGCAGATTGAAGTAGGTATTATGACAACAAGTCGTTTGAAAAATCAGTCATTCCGAGAACATGTTTTATTCGCCGTAAGCCATTTTAAGAATAGGTCCAATATCTAATAAGATATAACACCACACCTGTAATCACCGAAGGGTTAGGCAGAGGCGTACCTTATAGCACACCCACATACCATCAGAGTTAAGAGTTGTGTTATCATTTTGTGGTTACCCATGTAATCTGTTATTCCCTACCGCACTTCCCACACGACTCGTGCACTCGTACCGCTCGTCTCCGCGTCGTCTGAGACGTTAATTAGTGGCTAATTGTATCCTCCCCGTTGTATGCGAGTTACTCCGCCATGTTTGTGAGACCCCTCCTCTTGTACGCGTCTAATTCGCCATGTTTATGAGATGCTTCACCAAACTGAAGCCTGAGCCGAGTGTGCTTGAGCAACATGTCGTTGAGGCTCATGGTACGCGCATCTCAAAAAGATTGTTCATTAATTATTATGAGAAGAGCTCGTGTCGCGCATTGAGCAGCACTTGCTAAGGTCTGTCTGTGGACGGTTGACCATCCATTTCATACTGACTTTCTGCCATGAATTGTAAAGTATGTACTTCAAACCGTTGGTCTGTCATTTGTTGATCGAAAGTCTGACAACCAATCATACCATGGGGTATTACTTAGTGGCTACTAACTAATACTCATTTAATATAATATGTTTTTCTTATGGCTACTGTGTTCGATAAAAGGATACTGACTGACACACTCACGTAGTTATTCTCGTCTCCTGTACACAGAGGGGAAAGTGCTAACGCTAATGTTCGGAAGTGGATGTCTGCCGGCTGATGATGAATTGCTTGTCAGTCGTCGGGGACTATGCGCAGGAGATCGATGTTACGCTCCAACACGTGGTTACTTGATGTATTGGTACAATAAAGAGAGTAGTCTTGTTCTCTGCAACCAAGTGTATGCAGCCATCGGGATACCTTTAGATTGAAATAAACGAGCCACAACTGAAGAAGTCTTCTTCATCTTCCTGCCCTTGTCTTGGCACAACACGTTTTCTTGTTCAACTGAAGATATTGTTGTCTAAAGGCAGGTCTAGCTACATGGAATTTTAACTCAATTTTTTTTTTTTTAAAAAAAACGTTGCCCCACACTAGGAATTTCTCCTGTATGGTGGGTGCGTTTACAAACACATAAACTCACATACACAAACACACCCAGACCCGAAACAACTATCTGCAGGCCATACTAATATTTGTTCCATGCGGGATCGAACCCGCGACACGCAGCGCAGCAGTCCAATCGCTCAGCCACTGCGCCAACTGTGCCGTCAATGTATGTATCATGACTGAATTTTTCGTTATAAATAATTAATTAATCTGTTTTACAAATTATTCAATTTCTTTATATTATTTGTTATTCTAATCAATTCTAATGATTTATAATTTAATTTTAATGTAATGATTGATAGTCCAGCTTTGTACAATATTTTGACAAATGCACTCTTTCGTTCGATAAATTTGTCTTGCAATGATCTATGTAACTTGTGATTTAAAACTATTCAGTGAAACTACTCGTATTAATTGCTTTTATTGTGTTAGCGTAAAATTAAATTATAATTTTTGCATGCCTTTTGGTAAAATATGGCTGAACCTGCCTCTCATTTGTTTATATCACCGTGTACTGCACCCATATTTGCAAAATAAACACTTACTTACTTACATAGTATTTTTTTAATTTTAAAAAAAATGCTTCACAATGATTTGTATTTGTATTAAGTCTTTACAGGCTGACGAGTCGAGGTAATTTATGTCAGCAACGTAGACTTGAAGTTAAAATCCGCTTTAGCCTCAGGTAATGATGAATGCTAAGCGCTCATATAATAAGCGCTTAGTATTCGTCGCCGGCAGAGTGTGGAAGTAATCGGAACACGCAGACCTAATATAATTGACATGTAATCTCCGTCTCGGGCTTGTCACAGTATCATTACTTTAAGAAAATCAAAAGGTTTACAAATAGGTGTTTTAGAAAGAAAGTTTAGTGTAAGAGTCAAGAAAAGTTAGTAGGTACCTAGAATAGTTTGGCACTCGCCTGAACTCGCATGGTCGACCAATCGGAGTTCAGGCAAGTGCCAGTTTAGTAGGGCACGACAATTTAGACGAGTGCTAGTTTAATGCAGTGCGAGAGTTTAGCTAAATGCATGTTTAGAGGAGTGCTAGACAGCTAGATAGGACTTTTTGTAACCCATCTTGTGATACAAGTGTAAAGTCAACTCGGTCAGACCAAAAATATTAAGGTGAATGCTCCAACCACCCCGCGAAATTCAAATATTCTTGCGTTTTTTGCAATTTGCATGCCAGTACTAGTTTGTATGTTGATTAAAATATGAATTGCGGCTGTAAGACGTATGTAGTTACAGAAATATAATCATTAAAATCATCAATATAAGCCTCCAAGTTCATAAAGGTGCAAAAATGACTTTTTCAAGTTCCTGCACCTTTATGAACTTGGTGGCTAGTATTGATGGTTTTGATGATTATATTTCTGTAACTACATACGTCTTACAGCCGCAATTCATATTTTAATCAACATACAAACTAGCATTGGCCTGCAAATTGCAAAAAAACGTAAGAAAATTTGAATTTCGCGGGCTAGTTGGAGCATTCACCTTAATCGCCTGTTGTACAAAGTTGAGCTACTGTCTCTTTACTGCGTGGCACAGTGAGGTGGGTCGCTGCCTAACTTATTAATATTAAAAAGCAACCAGTTTTATCGCCATAATGTCGGCATAAAACGTTGATTATTTTAGAGCATGTCGACGCCGGCTACTGGGCCGCTCAACAGAATCGCGATTACACGCGAACGGGGTAATGTAGTGAGAACAGCTTCCATAAATACACGGAATATTAAATGAGTTTTAAATAGGGGTGGAAGCCATCGGGTATTTTCGGCACAAAGAGCTTGCTGCACCTATTTTATTTAACTACCACTACACATTAGCTATCATTCCTCGAGTCTTGTTAAACATTTTATTTTATAATTTATTTTTGCGTTAACACTTCATTTCTATTACCAAGCTCATCTGTGACTAAAATTTGCAGCTTTGGCAACGTAACAACTAGTGATCGGATGTCGTTGAGACATACTCGCACAAGGCCGACTAAACCACGCTAACGTATTTAACACACTTCTTATCCTTTTCAGACCAGCTCTTAGCTTTATTCTCACATGTTATTATGTGAGATGTATACAGGGTGTTATATGTTAACCGAGGTTCATAGTAAAAGAGAGTGTAGTACTTACGAAGCTGATTAAACATTTACTATGGGGCCAACTAAAAAAATCCATACATTAATGTTCGTGGAACTCGATCAATTGTAGGGTACAGTTGATTTAGTCCCAAAGTAAGGCCCGCGTGTTATTAAATGCTTAACTTCAAACGATTTGGAATATGTTTTACATACGCTGAATGTGCTGAGCTGTAGCGCGAAATGCGTGGAATCATTTGAAAGCAGGCCGACAAGTTGTTCATTTTCATGAGTACCTACTATACAACATTGGAATATGTCCCTATATCCCTCTTTTATACGAACACCCTGTACTTGCATTGTATAGGATCGTTAGACGTCGCTTCAAGCTCATGTAGAGTCCAGTGGACCGAGGAAATTTCTACACTTTGAGCATCAGCCGAACGAGACGATCTTCCTGAAATATGCTAAATTGTTTACGTACCTTTTGTACAAGCCGCACTACTTTGTACGAGCCGCACTACTTTACATAACCGTTTAACAGAGACGATGCTGCACTGGACCACCACGTAAGCGATCGGTCAACGGTTATGTAACTGCCTAAATGTCTTAACACACGCAGAGTTTATTGAAATCGCTTTTCGGAACGCGGCAATGTAATGTAATGCTTTAGATATGTGTTGTGATGTTTCCGAATGTATTTGATGGATATTACCATCGTTCCTGAACGTGCAAGTCATCAATACTCGATGTATGTTTTGTCCGCATTCATTGGACGGCGCAGCCTCCCCTCTGCACAAACATATCATCGTAATCACCGTCAAACAAAGCCGCTGTGTGTCAGCGAGCGAGCGCGGCGAGCTCGGCGGTGGCGGCTCAAAGAAACCAACTTTATAGCGCTATTAACATTTTGAGATAGCTTTCGACTTCAGTACACAGCACTTACCCGTATCTAAACACTTTTGGACCGGCTATGGAATAAGCAGCCACAGAAGAACCACAGAATTCCATGCTAGACTGAAATAATTATCATTGAAGTGGTTTACGTTTTTAACGGAATTGTCTTAAACGATGTGTGCTTTTTAGGCACACGTCCTGAAATTCCTTAAACTAAAAGTAAAGATTCCAAGAAGCGATTTTTCGTGTATACCTATGGAACTAAACTAAAACTAAAAAAACTAAGTAAACCTAAGAAGCAACGTAGCCACCCTTTTCTAAAAGCTCTTTTCTTTGCTTGTGAGGATTACCATAAAGTCATAGTGTGGAGCTTCTGTATACCTACTGTGTACTCTGTGTCCATGTCGCTTCACGGCGGCGGCGTGAGGTGTCGTCTCGTGCTCGTGGATGTCTCGTGTCTCGTGCCGCTCGTGAAGTACGCGCTCCAGGACCACTGTTAGGACCAAGATGGATGGTAAGTGGCGGTGTGTCCCGCCTCCCGTAACTTCTCACAAGATTTAGATTCGCCGCACAAGTATATTGTTTTAAGGTAAGCCGACGTTTTCGCCTTAAGTGACTTCGTAAATTATTTATGTACGGAGAAAAGCTTGAAGGGTTTTTGCGATAAATACACGTGTTTGTGTGAGGTGGATTTTGCTCAGTACATTAAGTTTGTTATTGTGATGTTTCATAATTTACATGTTAATGTCTAAAAGAAGCAACTTTGTAATCTGGCTGAGTTGTAAAGACGCAAAGTAATCATGTTTTCCGTAGATAATGTTTAAAGCCAAAACATGTAATAAGTTAATTCGTTGACATTAATCTTTTGAGAGAACATCGTACGTGAACGGTTCGTTTGGTTTGTTTCTCAAGTTAGGGTTTTCACTTTTTTGTCTGAAGCTTGACGTTATTTACATCTCGTCTGTAAAGCTGCCTGTTTTTGTAATCCATACTTCATACGACAGTATCCAAACAGGTA
This sequence comes from Diarsia brunnea, assembly GCA_949774965.1. Taxonomy (NCBI): domain Eukaryota; kingdom Metazoa; phylum Arthropoda; class Insecta; order Lepidoptera; family Noctuidae; genus Diarsia; species Diarsia brunnea. The sequence continues at coordinate 19,877,111 of OX459009.1, forward strand.
CATGAAATATTGTGATGATAAAACCCTATCTAGGTTCATGAGTCACGCTTGCGCTCACCATCAGGTACTAGGCCTTGATTCGATTACCATCCAAGTACATAAATAAAGTCTCGCTTCAATAATTACGAGATTTATCGTTTGAGACAGCAGCACGCGCGACCGTCTGCGGTTTAATACCAAGCGAACTCTTCGCAAGTCTTCTAGAGTAGCGAGCTGACTTGTAAAGTAAAGTAAGGAAAGTGTGCCGGCAGGTGAGCGCGTGAGTTACCGCGAGAGCTACGGCCTGTGGCGCGGCGCTGATTTACTGCGGGCGCGGCCGAGCGCGGCCTGAGGCGCGGCGCACTCGCCCGAGAGCCTGTACCTGCCTCTACTATGTGGAATTAATACAGGGTACCTTTCAGTACTTTCTGCTAAATAGTCTACCACTACCTTCGTCCTGCCTCTCCTAGCTCCATTGAGTGAGGTCTGGTCTAGTGTTATTGGGAGCTTTGTTTAGGAGTTTCTCATTAGCAGACCGGAATATAGATTTTGCAACTTCTTGCCAAAAAGCGTGCTAAGATCCAGCCCCGACAGTATATAAGACACGTCATCGAGTTATAGAAAAAAGTCTGCTTTGTTTAGCGTGATTGATGTCTGACTTATACCTTCGAGCCTGGATGTAATATGTTAAAGATAAGGTTCCGAACAGCAATGAGAAACAGAACGCAATTTAAAGGCACACACATCTACGTACGACATAGAAAGAGAACCTTATTGTAAAGTGTTCGTCACAATGTTCGTGAACTTTGTTGTGCAGTTTATACCCGAGCTGTTTGTTGACGGGGAATGTTGCTCACACGACACGCTTACGACTTACTAACTTATATTAAATGCTGGAGGTAGGTGTTGCCGTTACCTGAGTTCATGTCTATAAGGACAAGTAGGTATAAATACATAACTATCATTCATTGCAACTCGTACATACCATACAAATCACGCTTGTTGATATTTCTCAAAGGATTGAGCAATAGTGCACTACACCAAATCTTTGACCCGTTGTGGTTTAAGTTCTAAAAAATTGAGGAATGATATGAATTTTTCAAAAAATAATTTGATTGGAACCGTACCTGTTTTTGTTCGAAGTTATTCGTCAAAATACCTCGTTTGTTTGCATTCCTAACTCGCATACACCATTTTGTTTTATAACGGCCAGCACAAAGTAAGGCCGTGACAAATAAAATTCCAAGCAGTGCTAAAACTATTTGAAACCGGTCCCGAGTGGTACGCAAAGAATCACAAAGTACCGCTCTCGGTACCGGCGCGTATCGAATTCATCGGGAATGCATTGCGGAGCGTGCCGCCACACTTTTTGCCCTATAATTGAATTCTACACAAAGGTTTGTCGTTTGCGCGCGTAAATCTTTCACTGGCGTGTTGTGTGTGTGTTTGGATATATGTGAAGTGTGTGTGTGTGTTTGTGCGGTGTAATACCTGGACCAGTGACTAATAGCTTAGCGGTTTTCGTTTCAGATCTGTAGAAGCGAATAGATTGCAGTGCGACTGTGAGACTGTGCGACGAGCGACGTACATTCGAATAGTTGTTTTGCTAATGTTGCACGTCAAGCACTTTTAGGTGTTGCTTTTGAATTTAAATGTATTAAATTATTTACTTTAATTCTAGTTATAAATTGAAGTCTGAGTCTGTCACGTCTGAGCTGAGTTGTAATGCAGCAAAAAGTTTCCAGCCAGATAGAGCATACTCCCTGCAGCCTCTATATCTTAAAAACCCAGAGTTAGCTTCGCTTTATCTGCGCTCTGATTGTCGGGATAAATCGTAAAAAGCCATTAGTTAGTGATCAGAGCACTGAGCTAGTAATCCGGCTCTGGGGAACTACTCACTAAAAGCGCAAGTGTGCACACACAGGACATGCCCAGAAGGTTTACTACATATTATCATGCTCGACATGTCCGATGTCAAACTGACCCAGGTGCGTATGACTTCATTTTTCGGTCAGAAAATAAGTGTGCCGTTGTGCTACGAGTATTATGTCTCTAGGCCCGAAAGTACCCATGAAGCTGATTCCTACCGGGTTCCATTCGAGAACAAGGCACTTTACGTATTGTCCTCCTCATGTTACATTGTCCTAGCCTAATTCTTTGTTATAGAATCAAAAAGTCGGACTTGCACTTGAAGGGTTCCGTACCGTTGTAGTAGGGAAACCACCTTTAATTTGTATTATTTTAAGTAAAAGTTATTCATAGTCTTTGTATGAATGACAAAGTATAGACATATATCATACATAGCACATTTAAAAAACGCGATATATTTGCGGTTTATACAGGGTGTAAATCAACCCATCACACAGCCGTCAACCAAGCATTCTGTACATCAAACTAAGTACCCCTACGCAAAAATTTTTGCTGGGAAACGACTTTTTTTTTGGTAAAAAATCACATTTTACGGTAAAACTCAATGTAGCACTGATAAAACATTGTGCTAGTGAATGCTTTGAATAGTAAACGGGTCATGGAGGTAATTTAATTAAAGTTAAAACCTGAAAAACTAGTATTTACAAAAACAGCTGTGAAAAATTTGGAACTTTGACCCCCAATATCTCCGTAACTAGGATGTTTCCAGGTAAAGTCTAGAACAAAAAAAAATATCGCAGTGGTAGGGACTTTCGTTTGCGTTAAGGGTACTTTTACACCCTATATATCTCCAAAACAAATTACTAGATATCGCTCACACTAATTTTGGTTGAAAGTTTACATTGTGATCCACAGCATATATATTATTTTTAGATTTTTCACTATTTTAGTTCAAAAGTTAGAGAGGGCACACATTTTACCACTTTGGAAGTGTCTATCTTTCAAACGATTGACTTTGAGAAAAAATGTTTTCATCAACCTCGATGTCATTTTAAAGACCTAATGTATAGACAATTAAATAGGTTTGATGAAAAAGTTTTTTTTTAGTTCCATTTCCATGTATGGGGAGAACCCCTCTTAATCTTTTTATTTTTGTATAGAGCGGTTTACAGAAAACATCACCTACCAAGTTTCAACTGTGTAGACTTAATAGTTTCCAAATAAAATGGCTGTTACATACGGACGGACAGACAGACATGAGGAATTTATAACTGTTCCGTTTTTTGCCAGTCGGCTCGGAACCCTAAAAATAGCCCACATAATTCCAAAGTTGACACCTGTTTCTGATTAAACGTTGTGTTACTGTTACTGTACATTGCAGTCTGCGTCAACTCACTTCCCGGCAAAACCCTCTCCTGTTGACTGATCGTTGGATTTGTCCTGACAGTTGCTATATTTTCTACGAGGACTACTGCGTGACGCGTGTTCACCGCTCATATGCTAGACGTGACCAGCCCAGTTCCACTTGAACTTGGTGGCATTTTGAGCAACGTCAGTAATGTGTGTTTAGCAGCGCAGTGTTGTATATTGCGTGTCAAGTCATAGTCTGAGGTCAAATTGTAAAGTATGCTCAGTTCCATGATCTTGCACTGGAGTGACAAAGGAAGGCGGTGTGGTTTATATTATTTAAGTATTAGAATTTATTGTGTAGAGGCTTATCTGCCGCACTGAGTTACTCTTTGGAAGGACCGTGAGGAGTATGCCTTTTGTAAGTAGTACGGCGTTGTGGCCATCAGACGAGTTTGTTCCCGGGTAATGTACGAGTCCCGCGGGATTCCCGGTGCCTATACTTTGCGAACACTAGCCCGAATACTGTGACACTTACAACATTGTACTAAATGATGATATTCATTCGCAGCTGGTTTCACTGGGAACTTGTTCCAATATGTTTTATATTTGTACCTTCAATGTGCCACAGAACAGAGAACGTGTTCGTGTTTAGGGTGAGAGGTGGTCTGTACGTGTGTGTTACTGCCAACGAATAATCTTATCTGTCTCTGATAGCGCTATCTAGTTTAACCGATCTAGACAAAGTTGTCAGTGGAGGGTTTATGATCTGTAGGCGATAGTTCTTAGATAGGAGTGTGTGTACGTACAGTCGAACAAGCTAATAAGTACACAGGTAGAGTTTTTTATAATTCTAGTACACTGAAAATATTGATTGCAATTTTGTTTTATAAAGCGTTTCGCATTAAGTGACTGATGTCAAACGCTGTATCGTTTGGCATCAGTCTCAAAATGTATCTGTATAATCTTAAAAGTAAATGCAAGTTAGCTGGCTGTATACTTATTAAGTTGTTCGACTGTACTATTAGGTATACTTCTGCGTAAAAGAGTGATGAGTATGAATGTTGATGGAAAATATGGATGGATTGTGGGAGGAATGGTATGAAGGAAAAAGGAGTAAACAATACCGTGACGATACGCAGGGGAGAATGAAAGAAAAAAGCGTGTTTCACCGAAATAACATGGAACAATAGCAAAATGAAAATGAATCGGAAGGAGCATGAAAGCAGCCTCGCCGAGTGACATATCTACTGAGTCATGAGTACCTATACGTCCGGCGCGCCCTGAGTAACCACCCCTTTACTACTACGGCAATCCAAAGTTTATATTTAAAACCGGCGTTATGCTATCTAGCTACACAATAACATAGAAAGCCAACGTATGCATAAAAATAATGTGTATGAACGCTCTTCCTGGTGTCCACCACCGGCTTGTCGACCACTGGTGGACCACGACACAATTTCTAAATAAAAATAATCGAGTCGTGGCCACCCATTGCCAAGTCTGCCCTGGTTTCAATGGAAACTTTATTCAAAATGTTTTTCTAAAATAACACCAAAATGTTTCATTATTACATTTTAATTTGATACTCAATAGATAGGGCGAGGCGGAATGTTAAATTTACTTCAATTTAATGTTAAAATGATAACGTTGGATTTTATAGCTCGACTCGTGAAGGAAGCAGTTCTATCGCCATTTTATTGGACATCGTTCAATATCCGGTTCGTGTTCTACGCAATAAAAATGTCGGTTTTATGGTGAAAATTGTATTTCACAACATATTTTATAAAATTTTCGGTTCAAACTCCGCGATATCATTAAAATAACTCGTGGCTAGATCCACTTAAAACGTGTATTATCATTGTGATCATTGTGAAACAAACGATGACAACCCTCGAGGTTTGAAGGACTGTTTCACACCTTGGAGGAGTCCCTCTCCCTTCCCGTGAAACTTATAATGGTGTCGAGGGGCCCCATAGACTGGGCCCAAGAGCGGGGCCACGGGCGGGGCCCAGCCACGCGTTACTAATATCTCGTTAATGGTCCACAAACTGGCGGACGCGATCTCGACAATATTGCCGCGATCGTGCGATATTGCGGCGCCGGGATGTGTGGCTCGTAAACAACCAGCTTATGACCAGTATCGAACTATACGACTCTTGAAGAAAGTGTTAGTGGTAACTTTAATAGCCTCATTTATGGTATCCTGCCCAGTGCCCAGCTATTCCAGTTCATTAGGCGTGATGTTACGTAATGTTATCTGACACTAAATTGTGGGGCTTTCCAGCTTGTATACTAGTCAGTTACCTGTTGGCTGTAAGTGACAGGTGGAGTGCCGGGCTCGGAGGCTGCCTTGAGATCGAGCTTCACTAACCAACGCTGTAACTATGTTATCGCAACTGAACCTACTACTTTTGATTCAGTTAATTAATGTAAAGTTCAAATTACGATTCATGATCTAAAAGGGCTAAAGCTCAGCTATAAATAAAACATGTCGGCAAAATTAAAGTAATGTACGCGAAGAAACATGTCCCCCGTTATTTTAGTACAAAAAGTTGTAACTCCAAATGACTCTGAATCTAAACACTAGTTGCTCTCCACTATGCATCACCTAACCCTCTCAGTGCTAGTGCCTGAATTAGAGTCTATTTCATTTTTCATTCGGCCGGGGTCGACTTCACCCCGCCATCCCGCCATCCCGCCACTCTGCCGGCGCGGGTTACATCGCCGTTTGTCATCTGAATTATTCACAATGTGCCAGAAAGCCGCGTTTTTGTCATATACTCGTATACGACGTGCATTTTATGAGCATATCCGAATGTAGCGCTACATTCGGATATGTTCGGGAGGACTCGGGATGTGCTCGGGTTTAACGTGTTTCCGATATGTCAGTGAGTGATGGCTATTTGTATGTATTGTTAAATTGTCTTTTGAAGTGTTTGTCCGAAAATATGACATTGATGCTGTGTCAGCTTTATTGGTTGTGGCGGCTAAATCTGCGGCCATACTCATAAAATCAACAAAACAAATTGATACCCTGTTGAAGTTTTCTAAAATTCAGTACATTTTTGGAATATTAAACCCACTAAAACAAAACTTAAAAAAAAAGCCAAGTCGCACAACTCAGTTCTTCGACCGTAAAAAGTAGTGAGATCCATGTAATACCAAGTCAGTTAATATGTTAGGTCCCTACTTAAGGGACCTTCGATCTTAAGTTATTACGTAATAAGCTAACCTAACTACATCTTATAGTGACCATATCGATATTATAAATATTTGATGTTTTAAATAAATAGATTGACTTGGCCAGCTTAGCTTGGCAGCAGCCAGGCTTTTTTTACAAGTTTTGTTTTTAGTGGGATCTCATTTCTTTTTGTAGAAACTTATAATATGTCAACAATACTAGATTTATTCGAACTTGGAGCAGTCTTATTCATCGATTTGAAGAACTGCTAAAGTACTCGACAACCCGAATCAAACGAGTCCAAACTCGACGGGTTATGTCGTTCTATAACGGAACTTCAATGGTCACCTTCCAGATCCATCATCAGACCCTGGGTAGGTACCATCTAAAGACAAAGTACTCGTCAAAACAAATCACACGAACTCAAACTCACCCCGTCGAGTTTGAGTTCGTGTGATTTGTTTTGTTTTTGTTATGTCGTTTTATAATAGAATTCCTTTGGCCTATTTCAGCTCCATCATCAGACCCTGGACATAATGTAAAAACAAAGTACTTGACAAGGCGAATCAAACGAGTCCAAACTCGATGGAGTTAGGTCGTTTAACAACGGAATTCCTATGGTTACCTTCCACCTCCATCAACAGACCCTAGCCACCATCTAAAGACAAAGTACTCGTCAAGACGAATCAAACGAGTCTAAACTCGATGGGGTTATGACGTTCTAAAACGGATTTCCTGTGGTCACCTTCCAGTTCCATCATTAGACCCTGGACATAATCTAAAGGCAAAGAACTCGTCAAGACAAATCAAACGAGTACAAATTCGATGGGGTTGCGTCGTTTTATAACGGAGTTCCTATGCCCACCTTCCAGCTTCATCACCAGATCACCTCCATGTCATAATAATATTGCATTGTTAGGCGATGTACATATACGTGCAAAATTTCAGATCACTAATTCACTGAAAATGTAACTTTAACTTTGTAATCCTTTACATTTATATGGGATTACAAAGTTATTTATGCAGTTGGTGTATCTAGAAAACTAGACTGTTTTTCTTTTTAATTTTTCCTTGATGTATACACTAAACACTAATTGTATTCTAAATTGGAAGCTTCTATGTCTGCTGGAAGTGCCTTAGACTTTTGATGATCGGTCAGTCAGTCAGTCAGTGAGAGACAAAACTAAGGAAAGATTAGTTATAATTCTTAAACTACTGGTTCAAAAAAATCCCGTCGGAGCTGCGGGTTGTTCGCAGATACCGTGGCCTCGACATGAAGGGCTAAGAAGGAACATGGGTGGTTTTTAGTCAGTAGAAGTCTGACACTCCCTTTCGCTCTGCCCAAGTGCGGGAGGGGTCATTTGATGATTTTCCACCCACCATAAAAAAGGAGGTCGAAAATGGCCTGAACTGCTTCGAGAAAAGGATGGTACCCGTGCCGCTTTATTGCTCGACTTGGCGGGGGCACTGCCGTGCCCCCAGACATGATCTCATAAGCTCTTGTGTGATCGACTAATCCTCGCTACTCATAAATGATCAGCTGAAACAACAATACATGCTGTCCCTCAGCGGTATTTAGTATCGGTAGTACGTACCGTTAACGTGCGCGTTAACGTTACATCACCACCGCAAGCCGCGGGGACTGCTCGCGCGAACTTTATGTGCCGTTGGTTTTATATCGTGACTCGCGCTGCACGGATAGTTTGCGGGGAAATGTGTCATATGGTGCTGATGGGTTCCGACACTTCCACGAGAAATACATTCTGCAACGGATGTGAGTTTTGCCAGAAAACTTATATAATTGTGTATATTTTCGCCACATGTATACGTAGATCAAAGTTTCTAAAGAGGCAAACAACATCATAATCACCTGGTTACGTGTGTCTGCCCGTTTACATCTGGATACTTTATGTAGTGAGATTGCCAATCTGACCTCCACTACAAGAGATAAACAATAACCACTTAAAGTTCTAAAATCGTCTTGTTGTTATGTTCTAATTTTAGCTTAGTTAGTAGTAACATAAATAATGTTGTGCAATTAAAGTAAGTAGGTATCGCAAAGAAAGCAGCGCAGTGAGGTAGCGAGGCAGTGAGGCGGCGAGGCAGCGAGGCAGCAAGGCAGTGAGCCAACTAATTGGAGCTGTAGCTCCGTGCCGATGATTAGTTAAGAGGGAACAGAGGCTGCGACTTTCCATACAAATATATTTCCCCTTTCCTTCCTGAACAATGCCTCCAAAGTAATCATTCTTTTTTCTTATAGTAACAACTGGTCAACAGTAACTATAGACACGTCCTTGTCAGCAACTATATAATAAGTAGAGAAAATATGGCACAACAAATATGATACAGATTACCCATTCCCAGACAACTATAGTAGTATTTCCTTATCACCAATATTTCGAATCATTACGATTTTCTTTTGAATTTGTTTTTATGTATTATTGTGAAATTACAGATTAGCTTGCAGCATCTTTATCGAATACATTTATATTTTGAGCAGATGTCACGAATAAGTATTTTAAAGAACCTTCTCGCTTGTCAGACTATACTGTGATTGTCTCAGCGCACGGAAGGATGTCAGATTGGCCTAGCTCCACTAGCATTGTTTAGTATTTTGTGTTTTATAGCAGCTTTAAAAAGAGAATATTATTGTATCTTAAAGACAATCTAATTTGGTCCTCAAAACATATGCCCACTGAAGATGATGCAGTAATTACTAAGTATTTTTGTTAGCAAGCGCCGCCACTACACGGGAGCGGATTTGCTTTTAAATTGTAATTGCGGTGAAATGAAAACATGCGCTGGAGGGCTTTGAGAGAGTCGCCGTCAAAGACGAGTGGCGCCGGCGGCCGCGGGGGGGTGCGGGGGTGCGGGGGCGCGGGCGCTGCGGTACCGAGTGTTTACACCAGGTGCAGGTAGGGGAGGGTTCAGATATCCTGTCAGCAGTTATCGTTATAGTATTCATCGTTATAAAAACGAATGTATTGCGGTTTTACCTCCTTTATAAAGGAGAAAAAAAATAAAATATAATGAAGTTTTGCCACTTGACAAGCGTAGTGCACGTACGTCGTACAAGCACACTCGACGGGCGTAATTAGTGAAGTTACGCCAACATCATCACGTACAACTAACTGTGGGTACTTGGGAAGTATTCTGTTAACGTCAGCGTTTGGTTTGGGTTTAAAATAGATAAAATCAGAAAATAGTCGTGAAATGGGGGAGTGTATCGTAGTTTTCTTGCCTTGGAATTAGTTAAATCCCAAAAGACAAGTTGTGGACATGAAAGACACCGGACACTGAGCGCTGTCCAAGGCCGTGTCCGCAAACAGTCCGCAACGTTGGCAACATTATTGTATTGAAGGTGAAACTGCAGCCGTGCAGTATTTTTTTAAATATTCGTTTTATACAAATAAAATTGTTATAATTTTACTTTCATTGCCTCCACGACCCGTTAACTATTCAAAGTATCCACTAAGCACAATGTTTTGAGTGTATTAAATTGAGTTTTACATTAAAAAGTTATTTTTCACCCGAAAAAAAAATGGTTTCCCAGCAATATTTTTTTGGGTTTCGTTGGGTTAATAGGGAATATGCATGTAATTTAAATTTGGTTTAAATCAAACTCAAACTCAAACTCAAAGCATTTATTTCAATTAAACCTTTACGGGCATTTTTGAATGTCAGAAGAACAATTCATAAAACAAAACTAAACTACGAGTGCAATACGTCATCCCGAAAGCCACCACGCCGAGCCACACGCCGCCGAATGCCCGCAACAACGAACACTGCGAGCACGAAAGCACGCAGCGACGCACACCGCAACAACGAATGCACGAGACTCCAAATCACGGAACAACGAATGCACGCCGCAACGCGCAACCGCCGCCCCGCGACCCGGAGCCCCGCGCACCCATCGCCACGGCACGCGCGGCCGCGCAACCCCGCACCCACAGCACTCGCCGCCGCAGAGATCCGGCGACGCGCAACCCGACGCAGCAACCCCCGGGACGACGCATTGCACTCCTAAGCTACAGTCACAGTCACAAGGCATAATAACTTGTGAAAGTACTGTAGTTGCCCATTCCCTAACGTAGATCACTATGGAGAAGAACGGGCAAGAAACTCCATGGACACTCTTTTAAACCAGAATATTTTTACAAAAAATCTTGGTACATTACATCATTCATGTTGAGATGGTATAATATGTGAGAACTATGTAGCAAGACGTGCAAGTTAAGAGCGTCCGGAGTAAAAAGATATAATAAACATATTAAAAAAATATATATATATAAACCATGGCAACTAAGATATGACCAGTCTCCACTGACAGCGCCCGTTCACGAACATGACGCATGGATCAGCACCATTCAACTCAACCATTTTGAAGGGAACTAAATGATCCGACACACGCGCCACCATCAGCGAGACATTTGAGTGAGCATGACATTCTCTCAGCCGCCAGGGCAACGTCACTAAAATGTAACTAAATGTAAAAAGTGGCTTTATAGTACATAGTACTCACACATGTGCCATGCAATTATATAATATTAAGAAATTGAATCTATACAATGCAAAGATACTTTTACAATCTTCTGCAGCCTTTACAATAACTTCACAGTCATGATTTTCATACAGGATTTAAAATTGCGTCTCATTCAGTTGAAGAATGTGAGGGGGTATTTTATCGAAACATTTTAAACAGTACCCCATGAAAGGTGAGTCTACTTTAGCTAGCCTGAATGTTGAGATCTTACATATATGTGAGAACGATGTAAAAATACGTGCAAGTTAAAAGCGTCCAGAATAGACGATACAATAAACCAATAAAAATATAACATGGCAACTAAGAGATGACCAGTCTCTACTGACAGCTATGTGTCCTGCGAATGAACATTCGAAATATTTTTATTCCGAATGTTCATTCGCAGGACACATAATCTAAACCATTATTTTAGTAATTAATGTCTCTAGAATTATTAAAAATTAAAAATCAAAAATAAAAGTGCAAAATAAGCGAGCGAAATTCAAATTTTTAAAACGCTTCATTCATTGGTGAAACGAAACGTGACGTCACACAGTATTTAAACAACTTCGTACTGCTTACATTTGTGTGGCATTGTAGGTCTTTGATTATAAAACAAAGTATTATAGTGAGTGTTGTGAATTAATTTTGTGTTTTAGTGTAATTTTAACATCTTAGCGAGTTTAAAAATCATTTAAGACAATGACTGTGGTTTTGTAAAAGCACAATCGGAAAATCGGCCGAGAATAGATGCATTCATACAGTCGACTTATATTCAATCAAATCCAAATTTTACGTCCGCTGAAGTAAACAAAGTCAAGGGATGAATGTGTCTCTGAAGGGATCTCTCGTTTCTGCTGTGGTATAATTTAGGAACAGAGTTGAATAGTTATTTTTTTTGTTTGCTTAACAAACAATAGACGAAATTACAAAACTTTGTAAACTGCATAACCACTACTTGTGTGATTGATTTTCAATTCAAAACTTATTTCTGATTAACTGAAATCATAATTAAGGTATCGAAAAACGTCATACTTACATTAAAGTGATCTTCACAACAATATAAACAAGTTGTTGCTGATTTAAATTCTTCTCTTCGCATAACCTCACACCATTTCTTACGTATTTTTGCACCTACCGGGACTCGTAAAAACACTTTATCAGGTGTACTTTTGGTAGTGTTTTTGCATTCAGGTACAACGCAATACTTATAAGTTTACTTTTGAGCTTTTACCATGGTGAAATAAGTTAAGAACGAGAACAACTGTTAGTAAACAATGGACTGGACTGTCAGTGGCACTGCTGTTTGACGTCATCAACAGAGCGCGCGAAAATGGCAGCGTTTAAACAGCCTAGAATTATTCTCTATTTTAATATTTTTTTTTTACCTTTGTATGTAATATGTCTACATTAAGGTACTGCTGAGAACAGATGTGTCAACGAAATGCCAGTGTTCGTCGAATGTCCAGCGTGTGAGCGTTTCGCAAACCCTGGTTAGTTGGCAGTTGACATTGTGTACACACTGATCAGCTAAATGTAATACCTACATTTTGCATATTATTTGCGTAGTATGAGACAAGCGTACCATGTGTTCCAGCCTGAGAGCCCCGACCTCACAACACGTGTCGCAGATAGCCCCCGGTTTAATTATAATTTTGATCGAATCTATTAATGTAGGACATCAGAGGGCCGGCTTATCGCGCCCACGCTTACTGTAAATGTCAAGTGCGAGAAGTGGGGGACTGCGGTCGCTGCGGTCGCTGCGGTCGCCCGCCGGTCACAGCCGGTCGTTGCCGGTTGCTGCGGGCGAGGATAAATAATAGTATTAGCAAGAGCGGACAAAACTGAAAAGTTTCAGCAACACATATATAAAATCAAATAAACAGTTATTGGTTATTTATTATGTTGTACGTTTTTTGTATGGCTTTATATATCACTGAAGAGCTTGGTCTTGCCCTCGATTTCACCGACATGCCTATTTAATTTAAGAGCTTTGTTTACTACCAGCGAGCTGGTCAGTTGATGCTGCATACAGTAGTCCGTGCCCAATGTAGGATTTCCCACGTCTCTCCTCACACGAGAAGTGCACAACAAACATCGACATTAATAATAATAATAATAATCATTTATTTCAGGAAATTTCCCATAAGTATAAAATTCGATTACAAATACAAATACAAATTACAATACATTAGATTAAAATACAATAATACTTAGTTATTAAAATTAAATTCATTAATGTCAAAAAATACAATGTCAAAATTTAGAAAATGTCTGTCAATTTAAATTAAATAAGTATTACATTCATAAATAGGTACATCAATAGTCGCGTGATACTTCCTGGCCGCGCCACAGTCGCATTTTGAATCGGGGTTAATGCAAATAAATGTTCGTAATATGTTCATTATTGTTCATAATATTAAAAAAAAAGTACTATAAAGGTTCGCGAGATATTTAACAAAATCGGTGGCGCGGCCAGAAAGCATTCTTCCTAGCCGCGCCACCGCGTACACTGCAATAAATAGGATATTTCTATACAAACTCAATGGTAAATAATTGTACGTCTATTGTTTATTCTATTGATGACGAGAAATACTGCAAATGTGTGTTTGTTCTATTGGTAATGAGAAATATTAATATAAACTCCGAATAAAATTCGTGGCACAAATGTCTGACAGTTCAGTCATAGTTCATGTAGCAGTGTCATGTTCATGTCAAAGAGTAAAACATTTGTATGCGCAGACTTAACACTATCGACGTATTCAATGCTTGACCACAAATTCTCTACATGTGAAAATTGAAAATAGGTTGTATAATATTTGGATATGTATCAAGACAATTAACAGAAAAGTTAAAATGTGAAGATTGAATTTCTAGTTTGACTATACCATAAACTTCCACATCACACATTTATTACTAGGCTATGGAAAAGATCTTTTTTTTTTTTTTTAAATGAGCTTACTCTTGACCTCAATCTTGCCCTAAGGGCAGAGATGAGCTGAATGAGCTTACCCAGAAGAAGCCTATTTACGCGCGACTTAAATAGGTTGAGTTATATGAACTCGGGATAACCGACGCATGCAGGGAATTCCACTCCTTGACTGTTTGCTTCTTGCTTCGTTCCAATGTGTGGAACATCGACAAGGGTGATAACCTGCAATACGTCTAATCTCCCGATGGAAGAAGGGAGATGGTGGAATCGGCCCGTGGAGCTGCTGGGCACACTCTCCGAAGTATAGTCTGTAGAAGACCGACAGACATGCAACTTCTGCGGCGGTGGGCCAGGCTATGTAGCTTGGCCACCAGCTTATCGTCACCAATTAGCCTCCTGGCTCGGACTTGAGCTTTATATAATATTGAAAGCTGTCTAGGCTTGAAGTACCACTTAATTTTATTTAGAATACCCAGCTTTTTTGCCGCAGTTTGAGCTTTCGACTCAATGTAGGCGCCGAAGTTCAGATTCGCGTCCAACTTCGTGCCAAGAAGCTTGAGACTGTCGGATACTTGTACAGACGCACTCCGGAAACTAGGGGCCAGATTGAACGGACTCCTTTTGGCGGTGAACAGATACACTTGCGTTTTGGTGGCGTTGAAATCAACCAGATTCTCGTTACCCCACTTGGAGACAAGACTTATGGCTGAATTGGTTCGCTCTACCATGGCCTCTCTCAATGAACGTACTTCATACTTCCTTCTTTGCTTTTGCGCTGGATGTATAACTCTCCATGACATTGCTGTCATACGTAATTTAAAACGGCAAAGTGGTGGAAGTCTTGCCTCGAAATATGAGATTAATTATATGTCTGTTAACACCCTAAAGCATTTAATTGGGAAAGAACTATTTGTAAATTAAAATAAACATTCACTCAATCAGCCATATACATTAAATCACAGAATCCATTTGAATGGATTCGAATTAATTCGAGCCTTAATTTATTATTATTATGCCTCGAACTAGATTGCTCAGTATACAAAAATTAGATTGCATCACGAAGCTGAAACTGATCCAACAGTGGATTACTATACCAAACGACAGAAACTATTACAACTTATATTATTTAAGGAAATTAAAATATTGTTCCAGTTTAAGTACATTTTTATTTATTTTCTGAATAAGTACACACGTACAACACCAAGTAGGCAGAATAATAACATTATGTCGCATCTGCACGCATTGATAGTAATCTATGAGACATTGACACCCCCCGCCTGCCCCGCTGTCATCAAGTGCGCGCACATTATTTTGTTTAAAATAGCTTCTCTAGTACGTAGTACATTATACCTCGATGAAGTAATTTTAATTATTTCTCATTCAATAAACACTCATTTGCAGTATTTCTCATCATCAACAGAATAAACAATAGACGTACAATTATTTATCATTGAGTTTGTATAAAAATATCCAATTTATTGCAGTGTACGCGGTGGCGCGGCTAGGAAGCATGCTTTCTGGCCGCGCCACCGATTTTGTTAAATATCTCGTGAACCTTTATAGTACTTTTTTTTTAATATAATGAACAATAATGAACAAATTACGAACATTTATTCGCATTAACCCCGATTTAAAAATTCGATTGTGGCGCGGCTAGGAAGTATCACGCCAATAGTCACTTAATAAATGGTGAGGAACTGGAATGTAGATGCATCCACCTCTCCAACACCGGCGAGTCCCACCGCTCGGACAACACGCTCAGGATACTGTTGGTGCTGCGCCGTAAGCGACTTAGTAGCGAGGCGCTCCGCTTTCTAATAATTGCATGAAAATCACCAGTTTGCGCCTGCGCGAACATCACCGAAGCGCTGCAAAACCGCGGCAGCGTCAGCAGCACCCTAAACGCATTGTTGTACTGGACGCGCAGGGCGCCGTATGCTCGCTGCGTATAGTTGGCCCATAGGCTGCACGTGTAAAAAGACTGACAATAGGCTTTAAATAAGGTCACCTTCACTTGTTCAGTACAGCGTGCGAACCTACGTGCCAACATGTTGCAGCGAACAGACAGCGCCCTACGTTCCCGCTCGATGTCCTCGTTGTCAGACAAGTTGTCTGTGACCCAGTGACCCAGGTACTTAAAACGGTTAACCCTATTAAGACGCGATTATTAGGTCGCGATAACTTTACATTTGACGGCACGGTTGGCGCAGTGGCTGAGCGATTGGACTGCTGCGCTGCGTGTCGCGGGTTCGATCCCCGCACGGAACAAATATTTGTATGGCTTACAGATAGTTGTTTCGGGTCTGGGTGTGTTTGTGAGTTTCAGTGTTTTGTAAACGCACCCACGATACAGGAGAAATTCCTAGTGCGGGGCAACGTTTTTTTTAAAAAAAAACATTCGCCAATAAGTACGCGTTGTAACTGGGCCAGTCTTTATTTTGCTTTAAAGTTACGAGCGCCGCCACCGGCGCCTGGGCCGCAATATCGGCGCGTAGTGACGGCTGGCGGCGCCTACTACACGCGGCCGCCGCTCACGGCTCGCCCACGAGCTACACGCGATACGTCACGCGACGTGGGTCATAGCGAATACGGAGAAAACCAATGAAAGATATAGCTTAGAGCATGCCGATGACAATGAGACCACCAGTCACTGCAACTTTACGAGATACGACTTGCAACGCACTCATGCGTAAAAAAACGTAAAAGACGCGCATTTCGCTTGACGCAAGGTGCGTCGCAAATGGCATCACTTCAGGTCGCGCGCTGGGTATAACTCTATACACATCCATGTATCAGTCACAGTTTGTTACATTCACACGAATCATATCCACCATTGTATTTGTTATTATTTCCATAATAATATGATAAGTTAATCCACGCGACGCATATCTCTCGTGTCTTATAAAGTTTTATCCGGTTTGGTCTCAATTGTCTTATCGCATAAACATTTTCTGGAGACCTTTCGGCAGATTAGATTCGCCGCTGGGAGTGTCATCTTGGCACAGACATAGAAAACAAATACAAAACTATAAAGATATATAATTCTGTATTGTGTTGAGTCAAACTTTATAGTGGTTGTACAAATAGAGACGTAACGATATAGCTAGTACTTTACTTTTGTTTTATTTAGTAACGGTTGTTACTGTTATGTATCTAATTATGAATTGAGCGTGGGTTGCAGGATCCAAGTTTGACTGAAAGTCAGACAGTGTATTGTGTCTTTATAGGCATTTGTCAGCAACAGCCTGGTTACAGCAGTTGATAGCGAACGGCTTTCCATCCATGCAGGAACTCCGGTGTGTGTAATGTACGCTTATAATTTGCCTCCTGTAAATTTTCAGAAGGTATACGCTCTGTGAGCGACTTTCAGTGATCTCATATCTAATTGAGTGCGCCTGTGAAGCCGGTAATCCCGGAAGCCTTTCGGCTCAGATCTGGTAATCTGTTCCTGGGGGATCGGGAGCCTCCACGCGGGGTTCAGTAAACAAACATACGACACTAATGGAACTCGCTGCTAAACAGTATTATCGGTGATTTGTTATTCTGTTAGTCTTATAAGTGGGCGCTAGTGTTAGTGTTTATGTGTTGGAGCTCCTATCGGCATCGTAATCTATTGCTTATACGAGTCTGGTCACAATACGTGAAGACCCGTTGACGGCCTGGAGAGGTAAGAGGCCATGGAAATGACCGAGCAGCCAACGACTAACACGGTAGACCATGCCATTCTCTAGTCCCTTCAAATATTCCTTCCCTTCCCTTAAAAAAGTATCAGGATAAACTCGAGACCTATAATAATGGATCAACCGCGTCAGTCACTAGGTTTTATTTAGCGTGGTTATAAGTACCGGTCACACTCTTACTAACACTTCACTACGTTCTTCAACTAAATTATTTCTTCATTAATTACTGTCGTGGATCACTATAATATAAGCATTATAATTATATCACAACTAAAACACTTAAAACTCAATACAACTCAATAAAAGTTCCCTACGTCGACACTACAGTGAACGTTCACAAGTAACACCAGCGTCCCGTACGACATTACAACTACGCTTTGACAACTCCAACTGGTTTAACTTCACTTGTATTGAAATAGAAAGCGCCGCCTTCACCCCTATTGGTAAACTTGCACCATCACGCTGCACTGGAACTACGGACAGCAGCCATTGTGCTAAGTGATCCACACTTGTGGGAGTTGTTGTATGGAGACTTAGCACAAATACTGACTTAGTAATGGTATGTCAAAGGAAGCGAGTTTTAATGTGCATAAACTGAGCCTCGACAAGTCCCGAAGGTCCTCGTCGCTCGGAACTCTTCGGACCACTTCGGGAGCCCTCGGCTAAGTTCGGCGGAGTTTTTGCAAATTCTCGAACACGTCGCTCAGTTTTATAATGTGTCGGAATAATTCATAGTGCGCCGGGCGAGGCGCATGAATATGTAACGTGGTCGGTCCACCTGCCCCCCCCCCCCACGTCGCCCCGCGCGCCCTCACCCCGCGTGCCCCCCCCCCCTCCGCACCCCGCGCGTGTACCGGGTGTGCTAACGACACTGCGGTTAATGTTGTGCACACATTAATATGAACACGGTACACAGACCGGTGTACCATTTATATGTCGCATCATGGGTGGCCGAGATGCGAAGTATCGGGTCTTCTTCGTGATCCGACATAGTTTTAGTTAGATGTGGGCACTGTCGTGGGTACTCGAGCGAAACAGAATTTAAATCGAAATAACTTTATTTAAAACACTCGACGGTTTTACAAGAAACAAACACGTGCGTTGGTTTTTCTGAGCGTCTGCCGAGACTGTCGGAGTTTAAGTGAGTGAACACTCCGTCCTTTCGCCAGTCCTCGCTGCATCCCCTCTACCGACGATCGTGTCCAAGCGGTAGGGCGCGCTTGCGTTTCCGGTAAAGATTTATTTAGTTCCATAACGAACTAATAGGTGGCGCTGTCAGTTGCACTATGGCGCCATCAATTCACGACACGGCCATCCCTGACTAGCACCCGTCCTCGGGTGTCGTACCTGTGGACAAAATACTCAGAGAGTAATCTAGCTCGGCTATCCTGCCAATGGAGACAAGGGTTTTTCTTACAGGTACCTACTTTATTTCCTCTGAATCTAAGTACAGTAATCAACTTTCATGATTTACAATGCCCTGTTATTAAGGCTACGTACACAGTGCTTCCTGCACAACATCAATCATTGGAGAAGGTCCGATCAACAAGTTAACAACAAAGTAATTCTAACAATCCTGTTACTCTTTACAATAATTCATAAGCAATGCATACTCAACTCCTGAAACTTTCATTGCAATCTGTGCACCAACACAGGCCAGAATCGCACCAACGACTCTTTACATAATATCTGCCACCACATATGCTACAACACATGAAGCGCTCTGTGCACCAACACAGACATGAATCGCACCAACGATTCACATCATTTAGCGCAAAACGTGCTACAACACATGAGGCGCTCTGTGCACCAACACAGACATGAATCGCACCAACGACTCACAAGATCTAACGCAAAATGTGCTACAACACATAAAGCGCTCTGTGCACCAACACAGAAATGAATCGCACCAACGACTCACAAGATCTAACACAAAATGTGCTACAACACATAAAGCGCTCTGTGCACCAACACAGAAATGAATCGCACCAACGATTCTTTGTAGACCCATCGCCACATGTTACTCATGAGGTGCGGTCTAGAGTTTCGAGTATGAGTGTACAAGTCATTCTTAATCAGATTTGGTCTCACTACCACTGTCATCAACTATGACATCTAATTCTCGAGGAACTTGGTGATCGGGGATCTTCCTCACAGGATCATGGGGGTATTTCTAAGTTCGTTTAGAGTCAAGAACCTTTAGTAAGTATCTGTCCCCGTCTAACATCAATAATGTTAAATGGACCTGTAAATTTAGGATCTAATTTTGTCCGATTCCTTTCCTCATTTTCAATTAAAACATAATCATTAACAACTAACTCAGAAACCTGAGCCTTATTTGATCAAATAAATTTCTATCATAACTAGCATTCTTTTCAATGTTCTGTGTCGCGTGCTCTCTTATCTCATCTAAATTAACTATAGTCAAATCATCATCAGCGGTCATTAAACTAAGTGGTCTCGCTACCCTTCCAATCATCAACTCGAGAGGGCTAGATTTAGTCACCCTATTAATTGTAGAATTCATAGCCAGCTGAACCTCTCCTAATGCGTCCTGCCAAGAGCGCTCACGACTAGTCTCTACAGCTGTCAACATACCCTTGAGGGTACTCGATACCCTTTCGACCTGACCGTTTGCGCGACTGCCTCCAGTAGCTATCAAGTGCAACTCTATGTTGTTAGAAATGCAAAAACTAGAAAAATCTTTGCTAGCGAAACAACGACCTTAGTCTGCTATTATGCGTTTCGGTGCACCAAACAACGCTATACAAAACTCAATAGCACAAATACTACAGTTAGTGTCTATATTTAGAGAATGACGAAGCAGCACAAATTTGGTAAACGCATCTATGATGACAAACACGTACTCCTTGATGTCTTTCTTACCAGACCATTTTCCAGAAGCGTCAATATGAATTGTGTGCCATGGGATATTAAGCTTAGGAATTGGGTGAAGTTCTGCTCGAACTTTACCCGAGTGGGGTTTCGCTACTTTGCAAGTGATGCAATTATCGACAAATTTTCTCACATATTTTGACATGCCTTCAAACCAATAGTGCTCATAAATCTTTTCGAGAGTTTTCTCCCATCCTAAGTGCATGACAGATTCATGGACGTTATTAATCACAGACCACCAAAGCGATCTAGGTACAATAGGAAGACATTGAGTGCGACCGTTACGTTGAATTTTGCGATACCTAATATTCTTACGTATTTCGTAAGTTTTAAGAGTTTTCTCAGGAAAAACTAAATTACGAAGATCACAAAATGTTACTGATCTCTTCATCCTTTTCCTGTTCAGCTTGAAACTAGTTACTATAAAGACTTAAGGTGTAGGGAGTTGATTTCTGGAAAGACAGTCTACATGGCTCATCCTACTGCCTTCCCGATAAACAGTGTCAAACTCAAATGACTGCATGTAGGCCCACCAACGATGAACACATAACACACATAACATCACGCCTGTAATCCCCGAAGGGTTAGGCAGAGGTCCAACGATGAACTCGAGGAAAAGGTCAGTTTTGCTTTTAGAGGCTTTAACAGAACTGCAATCCGTAACAACGGTAAACTTACGACCTAATAAATAATGTCTAAAATGCTTTATGGCGTTAAAGACAGCTAACTTTCCAATTCAAACAAGTGATATTTGGATTCGGCTGGGGACGTACGACGACTGTAATAAGCAACTACATGTTGTTTCCCGTTAATTTTTTGAATAAAAATGGCACCATATCCTTCAGCACTGGCATCGGTATGTAACTCGATTGCATGCGCAGGTTCAAAGATTGACAACTAGAACTGGCTAACTGGTTAAATAGGATATAATTTTCTGACGAGCTATTCGTCCTCACGACTCGGTTCCCAACCAATGGACCTATTTATTCTTGCCACTCGTTAAACAAAACAGAAGAGCCATTATTTTTGAGAACTGTGGCACAAATTGTCTGAAATAAGTGACCAGCCCTATGAACTGTCTCAACTGAGTGATGGTTTTAGGTGGGGGAAGTCTGAACATCGCTGTAATTTTATTTAAGTTGGGTTTGATTTGGCCATTCTCAACAACAAAACCCAAATATTCAACCCGTCCCATAAGAAATGAACACTTTACAAAATTCAGGTAAAAACCAGCTTTTGTTAATTTCTCGAGCACAAACTCTCTTCCACTGATGACCCTATCACTAAAATGTCGTCGACGTATGTAACAACATAGCTATAAGCAATATCACCTAAAGCTTTCATCACTGCACGAGTGCACGTTGATAAACTGAGCTCGCATTCTTCAAACAGTCCGGCATAATCAAATACTACCACTGACCATCAGGTCTGACGCTGCAGTATGCTCTATTGACTCAGGATACACTGGAATATGATGATAGCCTGATAGCATAAATCAAGACACGTGAATCTCGTGGAATCACCTAACCTAGATACAAGATCCTCTATGAAAGGCAACGGAAACCTATCTGACACATTGTTGTCGTTCAGTTCCTTGTAGTCGACACACATACGATCTGAACCATCTTTCTTTTTCACGAGCAACACTGGACTAGAAAAAGGTGAACAACTTGGTCTAATGATACCTGGTTAGAGGAAGCAGGACGGTATCCCAGAACTTTAGCAGTAACAACATCGCGTTCACAAGCACTAAGTGTGTAAGGACGATGATTAACCGTTCGACTAGGATCTACAAGCCTAATTTGTACTGTCCTGTCGTAATTCTCAATACGGGATCTAGAAACGGCACTAGAAAACGAAGATAAATACTCTGTCAAAAGATTAATTAATTGAGAACGATATTCTAATCGAACATCTGTTTCAACTGTATTGAAATCAATTTGAAAATAGAAGCGTTTTTGAGCTTATTTGAAACATCACATAACCTAACAACCTTTTCACGACACAAAAACAACACTATCACACGTCATACTAACGTTAAAACCCTTGATCTAAAATCTCAAGGCCAATTGAAATACCATTTTCTAAAACAACTATCCGGTACAACATAAAATAAAATCTCTAATCGTAAATCGTTAATCATAACCTCAGAAAATAATTGTAACGTACAGACTACCACGACTCTTGTCGGGTCAATTTACAATGTTGTTTACACGCTTGCCACTGAACTATGACGAAACATTATTTTCGATCAGAGAGCATTCGGCACCAAAATCATAATAAAATGGGTTGCTCACAAAGCAAACTACAACGCGTCGCGTCGCTCGCTGTTTGCCACTGCTGCAGGCGCTGCCCCGCAACTGCTTGGTCCGCCTGCCGCACCACCGGACGCCTGCCGCACCACCGGCCGCCTGCCGCGCCGCCGGCCGCCTGCCGCGCCGCCGCCTGCGCCGTTGCCAAAGTAAATTCTCAGCGCACCGTGACGTCATCGTACCATTCTCCGTATTTTCTTCCGCTCGAGTGAATCCCGGTTCTGATGTCGCATCATGGGTGGCCGAGATGCGAAGTATCGGGTCTTCTTCGTGATCCGACATAGTTTTAGTTAGATGTGGGCACTGTCGTGGGTACTCGAGCGAAACAGAATTTAAATCGAAATAACTTTATTTAAAACACTCGACGGTTTTACAAGAAACAAACACGTGCGTTGGTTTTTCTGAGCGTCTGCCGAGACTGTCGGAGTTCAAGTGAGTGAACACTCCGTCCTTTCGCCAGTCCTCGCTGCATCCCCTCTACCGACGATCGTGTCCAAGCGGTAGGGCGCGCTTGCGTTTCCGGTAAAGATTTATTTAGTTCCATAACGAACTAATAGGTGGCGCTGTCAGTTGCACTATGGCGCCATCAATTCACGACATATAAATAATGCACTCGGACAAATTCATTTAAAACAAACTTCTGCTTGTGTACGTGACTTTGTTTATTTTCAAACTTGTTATTATTCTGGATCCGTCAAGGATATTATTCCTAGACACACAATTCTCTCAAATGGTTTTATTGGTAGAACTAAGCATGCTCAAACATTTTTATGATAAAGACATTATCTTCCATTCAATAAACTCCAATAAACACTCAGACATAAAACCAAATATTTTGCAACTGAATACATTTTCTTTCTTACAATAGATATTGTTATTCATATTGTATTCAACCATTCGAGAACATTTCAATACAACACAAAAGTAAATAAACGCTTCGGTCCCACAAATGTTTCTCGTAGCCAGTGCTACGAGCTACGCAAAGTCAACGCTACGAACTATTTCGCTACGAGCCTACGATCTGCTACGAACTACTCTGCTACGAGGCTACGAACTGCTACGCTATCTAGTTGTAACGTGAGTATTGTCTTGGGACCGTTTTCCATATATGTGTGTTGTAAGGAAGGTTGGTGGCTAAAAAATAACAGTGGCAGGTGTCGATCTTCAATGTTAAGCAACGCTTGAAGTCGGTTCGTGGATGGGTGTCCACCCGTAACATGATAGAGGTAATAGCAGTCTAAAGCCCGAAAGTGTGACTTACCAAGAAGGTTCGTGTTATCTAGTAAAAGGGTTGCAATTTTGTGAAGGTAAGAGAGGTAATCGCTCCGTCTAAAATACTGCTACCAGTTAGACTGGAAGCTGACCACAACATAATATGTAATTGGGAAGAGGCAGGCAGATTATGTATCAATGTTAGTGTTACACTGAGAGCCAAGTGTGCGACACGCGACACGTCGAGCGTGCGCTCCGACTAATTAATCGCGCGACTTAATAGACGCGCGCTCGGTGGAATCGTTTTGCATTCGGTTTGAGTCCGACTCGCTCATGTAATTATTTCAAGGTGTATGATGTACTTATAGTACTGCTTACTCGCGACTTACTCGTGAGGATGGTTGTGTATAACTCAGCGATGGCGGTGTTACTACACAATTACTTACCGGATTTAACATTCGTAAACATAGCGCGACGAATGCGTTTAGATGTATAATAAATCATTTGAACATTAATTAAGGAGTTTAATCAGTTTTAGCCATACCTGAGTTGGCTTTTGGATATCGTACTCTAGCAGTTTTGACTTACTGCTTACGAAAAGAATCCTTTTCTATTCACACGCAATTTTACAAAAAACAAAGTATTCATCTTAGGTTTACGCGCAACATTGTAAATACAGTAGTAACATATTAGTATCAAGTAGGTTCCAAGTCTTCAAACACTAAGCCAGTGATTTAGTTGCAATCTACTCGTCTGCACAAATTCTCGTTCATGTTTTATTAATATCCTCAATGTATCCGCTCTTTGGGGCTTCAGTCTGCTAATAATTTCATCTCGGTGGATAATCTCTTTAGTTCCGTGCTCTCTTGTCACTACGTCTTTCATGGAGAAGTTTGTTGGTTTCATTTCGTTCCTCTTGCGGCACACGAGCACACACACACTACTCAGTAGCGATTACGTCACACATACACCTGCGAAACATTATAACTTCTCAGAGATTATCAACCAATAACAATTTTAACTTGGCTTATCTTTGGTTGTAACTCGTTCATACAATAAAAACGGCTAAACGGATTTGGATGACCTTTACAACACTGATACATAACCTGGGTTAAATCATAGGATACTGATACGTGTGTATTCGTTTACAGAAGTTAGTCTATATATATAAAAATGAAACCCGTTTTCCGTTGTCACGACTTGGCATGAAAACGGCTTGTCCGATTTGGCTGATTTTTTTTTAAATGTTCGTTGAAGTTCAAGGATGGTTCTTACGGCGAGAAAAATTCGAATAATGGCCGGAAAAGCCCTAAAAACAGCCCTTTTCTTTTTCCCATACAAACGTTTTCTAACTAAAACGTAAAATCAATTTGAGCTTTAATACCGTACCCATAAAGTTCAAGTGTTAGTGGAGAGGTTCCGGGAAGGCAAAACAATTGAGTGACGTTCAGTTGTTCAGTCAACGAATGACAACTTCAAACAGACCATACGACATTATCGCAATAATCACAAATAATTACTGTTTCTTTCCCAATAGAAAAACGATTTTTCAAATGGTGTTTGCGTATAATATAAAAATTAATTGCTGTTCGTTAGTCTCGCTAAAACTCGAGAACGGCTGGACCGATTTGGCTAATTATAGTGTTGAATTATTCGTGGAAGTCCAGGGAAGGTTTTAAAGGTGAGAAAGTGGTAGGTAGGTAGGCAGGGTAGTAGGTAGAGTAGTAGGTAGAGTAGTAGGTAGGGTAGTAAGTAGGATAGTAGAGTAGGTAGGGTAGTCGGTAGAGTAGTAGGTAGGGTAGTAAGTAGGTAGGGTAGTAGGTAGGTCGGGTAGTAGGTAGGTAGGTAGGGTAGTAGGTAGGTAGGTAGGGTAGTAGGTAGGTAGGTAGGGTAGTAGGTAGGTAGGTAGGGTAGTAGGTAGGTAGGTAGGGTAGTAGGTAGGTAGTTAGGGTAGTAGGTAGGTAGGTAGGGTAGTAGGTAGGTAGGGTAGTAGGTAGGTAGGGTAGTCGGTAGGTAGGGTAGTAGGTAGGTAGGGTAGTAGGTAGGTAGGTAGTAGGTAGGTAGGTAGTTGGTACACAGGCAGGTAGTAGGTAGGAAAAAGGGCATTGCAACGCATGCCGGGAACAGCTAGTATTTTATATTAGACTAGCTTTTGCCCTCGGTTTCGCCCGCGTGGATGTCGGAACTTGTCAAACTAATACTAAAACCTTTCTCGAGAAGCACTCTATCCATTGGTGAAAACAGCAGCAAAATCGGTGCAGTCGTTTTTGAGTTTATCGCGAACAGCGTCAGAGGACTTTGTTTTATAACAGGTATGTAGTGAAACATAATTTGAGAATATTTTTGAAAGAGATCACATAAGTACAACTCCATAAATATGCAAGTTATACACACATTGCAAACAAAATCTGTGTAATTTATACAGACGCGTACATTAACAGCGTACCCCTCACGCATACCGGAGTGAAGGCGTGACTAATTAACGCACGACTTCTTAATTCATTAACACAGCGCTGATTAGCATCAGAACAGCGAACGAGAATACATAGCATGTCGTGTTACTTACCCCTAACAAGTAAAAGAGGGTAAGTAATCTAACAATTTAATTTAATTTAGAGGTAAGAGGTAAAAAATACAAATAAATCTATAAAAACACGAACCTTCCTAACTCACGCTTTGCACAGAACAGCTCCAGGGTAGGTAAATCTCGAAGGCTGGCCAGCAGATTACGGGCAAGTCCTTTAGGGAGGCCCGGAGAATACGTTGGAGGTACTTCGCGTCGCGAGGATCACGGGCGACTCCTTTAGGGAGGCCCGGAGGATACGTTGGAGGTACTTCGCGTCGCGAGGATCACGGGCGACTCCTTTAGGGAGGCCCGGAGGATACTTTGGAGGTACTTCGCGATGGTTCTTCTTAACTCAGATAATAACTTGTAGACGTGTTCATTCTTCTTTAAAAACCAGATCTCAACTGGAGGGCATCCTTCAGAAATCCCTTTTTATAAAACCATCTCTCCGTTTTCTTTTAATTCTTTCCAGAATTTAAGTTCTTGAAATCAAAAATTGTGAGTTGCCTGTATTTAAAACGGCCTGTATTATTCAGTCAAAAACTTCCTCAAAGAATTTCTGTGAGCGTGTTAATTAATTTTATAAGCGTGAGATAAGTTACAGTAAATAGAAATTATCAATAAATTACATTATTTGAGCTAATATATTAATAAAAATAAATTAAATTATATAAATCAAATGTAACCTTCATAGTTCTAACCACTAAGAAAAACTATGACACAAATTAAAAGAAAAAGTAAATGACATATTGACAACTGACGTTATGTCACACGAAAAGTAAACAATGAAAAATTATAAGATTTAATATTTTAAAACAGTAAAAACAACGTTAATGAATCGAATAAGATCGATTATAAGACTGCCAACAAAAATAGTTGTCGCCAAAGCGCGAAATGAGACGTAAAAAGGACATTTTATGAAAGATGAGGATGATTAGTAAAAGTGTAAGTATAAATCTAAATAAATACTATATTTCCCCAACGACCCCGAGAAAATTTTTGGTCTAAAACAAAAATTTTGTAAGGTTAAAATATAACAGCATTCACAAAACGTACATACTTCATTCAAATACACCGACATCTTACGAAGTTAGATCAGGTAGGATTCACATTCAATGATCACTACGCAACCTGATAAGTTAATAACTTTAAGGCTTATTTTCGGAGTTGTAATCCGCTCTCGTCTAAAACCCATTAATAACATGAAGTATAAAAAATTTTAACAAAGGCTTATTTTTAAAGGAGTTGTAATCCGCTCCTAGTCAACTTTAGTTGATAAATAACAACACCGCACTCGGTAAACTCCGAGTTAACGTCAGGGCAGCTCCCGCAATAGTAGTCGGTATGCTCCGAGTAAAACGTCAAGGGCAGCTCCTATCAACTTTTAGAGTTAATAGATAGAAACAAGAGTCATACTAACTTGTAGAGTTAGTTGAAACGAACGTTAGGTAATATGAAACTAAAAACATTTCAATAGAGTTATCTGGTAAGAACAGATATAAAGAAAGATTAATAAATAATCTTATAATGGTTTAAGAACCGATGAATGAATTAGAAAATAAATAGAGTTTTAATAAGCCGAAAAGGAACTCTATTTTAGAAGAGGGAAAAAAGAAAGAGATGAGTCATGTGTATATATAAAAAAAAAAAAATATTTACATAATTATATACACTATATTTTAAAATCTTTAATATGCCATTTGGCTTGGTTGCCATTAGGATCCACAAGTATGTAAACTAACGGGGATAGTTTCTGCAATACAGTAGACTTAACATATTTTGGCGCTAGTTTTGCGCTGAAATAAATCCCAGCCTGACTATGTACATAGTTTCTTCGCCAGACTGTATCTCCTACGTTATATTCTTTAAAGGAACGACTTTCGTTATAACGAGAAGAGTTACGAGCATGAGCAATATGAAGGGCTATCTGAACTTTATCGAAAATTGCAGATAATAAACCTATGTTAGTAGCATAGATGTCCCTAGGTAGAAAAACGATTTCATCAAGATTATTAGTTGGCGTATAAAGTGAGCCAGTAGTAACTGTCTCTCGTCCAAAGAGTAAAAAGTTAGGTGAGAAACCAGTGGTAGCATTAGTTGTGCTGTTCATAACGTATTGGACTTTAGGAAGGTGGGTGTCCCAAGATCTATGGTCATCACCAACCAAAGATGACAAAGCTGTGATTATGGTACGATTGTATCTTTCAGTGGGATTAACTTGAGGGCAATAGTGAGGAGAGAAAAATATGTGTGGTATGTTATATCTGCCCAGAAAGTTGCGGAATTCATCGGATTGGAATTGAGATCCATTATCCATAATAATAGTTTGAGGTACTCCATGAACCAGAAAAACAAAATTTTCTAAATTAGAGATGATGTTAGCACTAGTAGCCCGTTTTAGTGGAAATATCAGGGAATATTTAGTAAAACAACAGTTAACTACTAAGATAAATTGATTTCTACGTCTAGTCATAGGTAGAGGACCCATTAGATCCAAAGAAATTGTTTGAAAAGGCCTGGAACAAATTTTTGGTTTACCCATAAGGCCAAAGGGAGAGTGATTTGCGTGTTTGTAAGTTAAGCAAGTATCACAGATAGAAATTATTTTAGCGATATCTTTAAACATAGCTGGCCAGTAATATAGGAGTGATAATTTTTTATAAGTTTTAAAGATTCCTAGATGAGGCTGATCTGGGGATCCATGGTTATCTTTGACAAGGGTTTCCCGGAGATCAGGATGAGGAACTTCTTTCCACGCAAAATCTTCAGTTAACGCGTAGGGAGATTGGGTATAGCGGAATAATTTATTTTCGCGAATAGTATAATTAGGATATCGATCAGGACTGTTACGACATTCCAAAAGTATTTTGTTATAGTGTTCCAATGCTGGAGCTACGGTTTGAGGATTAAGTAAGATAGGATTAACACCAAGTGGACATGATGTACGGGAGAGTAAATCAGGAACTAAGTTGTCTTTACCTCTTTTGTGTTTTAGAGTAAAATTAAAAGATGACAACCTAAGAGCCCACCGTGCGAGTCTACCAGATGGATTAGACAATTTTAAGAACCATTTAAGTGCTGCGTGATCCGTATAAACAGTGAATTGTTTACCATTATCGATATAACAACGCCAATGTTCTAAAGCTGAAATTACCGCAAGAGTTTCTCTTTCTGTAGTTGAGTAATTTCGTTCGTTTTTACTAAGAGATTTGCTCATATAAGCTATAACTACTTCCTTGTCGTCTTTTAGTTGTGTTAACATACCTCCGATGCCGAAGTTAGAAGCATCGCAATGTACAGAGAAAGGGAGATCGTAATCGGGACAAGCTAGTATAGGAGTAGTTACAAGAGCTTCTTTTAATTTATTAAAAGCCAGAGTAGCATCTTTATCCCAAATGAATTTAGGAGCATTTTTACCGGAAGAAGTTAATTTATTAAGTGGAGTTGCAATTGTGCTGAAGTTAGGAATAAAACGGCGAAACCAACTACAAGTTCCAATAAATTTTCTCACTTCTTTACGAGTAGTGGGAGTAGGAAATTCGAGTATTGCTTTAATTTTAGCCGGATCTGAGCGTAAACCGTTTTCATCTACAATATAAATCCTAAGTATTTAAGTTCATTTTTAAAGAATTGACTTTTATCAAAGTTAATAGTCAATTTAGCAAACGTTAATTTCTCAAGAACTTTAACTAGGTAAGAGATATGCTCTTCAAATGATTCAGAAATGATTATTATATCATCAAGGTAACAAAAGACCTTATTGTCAAATTCAGGAGTAAAAAGCATGTCCATAAGTCTTTGCTGGGTAGCTGGAGCATTAGTTAAACCAAAGGGCATGATAACAAAGCGATACATGCCTCTACCAGGGACATAAAAAGCCGTTTTATCTTTATCCGCTTCATCTTTCAAAGGGATCTCCCAAAATGCTTTAGCAATATCAATGCTTGAAAGAAATTTAGCGTTTTTAAGATTATCTAAAATTTCGTTAACAAATGGAAGGCTGTACGCGTCCTTACGAGTAACTGAATTAAGTTTACGACTATCAACACAGAATCGCCATTCGCCATTCTTTTTAGGTGTAATGATAACCGGAGAAAGCCAAGGACTTTCGCATTTTTCAATAACGCCCCATTCTAACATTTTATCGACTTCTATAATGAGAGCTTTTTGTTTTTCAGGAGATAGACGATAACATCGTTGTTTAATTGGAGGAGTAACACCAGTATCGATGTGATGATTAATAAGATGAGTGCGACCCAGTTTTCCTCTACTTTCGAAGGATATAGCTTTAAATCGTTTAATCATGTCATCCGCAATAGTTTTTTGCTCTAAAGAGAGGTGATTATAAGGAAGTACTTGTTTAGTAGTTTCAGTAACTACTGAACATTTAGTATTTGGCTTAAAAGCCGAAGAAAGTATGTGTGGAATAAGGTTAAACTTTTTCCAAAAGTCGACTCCCAAAATAATTGAAGGAGATATATTTGGAAATACGAAGGCTTGGATTAGATGAGTTTGATTATTGTATTTAATCGGAATGTCAATTGAGCCAAGAGATTTACTTTTATGATTACTGGCAGTAGTAATCGTCATTAAAGAAGACTTGGATAACGTGAAGCCTAATTTTAAAATTTCTAGATGAGAGTTATTACCAAGTATTGTAATAGAACTACCGCTATCTAGTAAACCGGAAAATATTTTGTTATTAATAGAAATATCAATGAAAGGCCGATTAAAATCTTTTTCGTTATCATATAATGAAGTTATTTTGTAACAATGAAAGAAATTTTTTAAAGTTTGTAACCAATCATGCCAGTCTGATTGATTAAAGTTTTTATTACCCAAGTCGTTGTTTAGTTTTTTGAGTTGTTAGTCTTATTACAGTTAGGGCAGTCAGTAAATTTTACATCTTTTAAACCACATCTATAACAAATTAATGTACGAGGTTGCAAGCAATTAGCTAATGTATGACCATTAATGCGGCATCGTACACAAAAATCATTACTATTATGTTTATCAATTGTATTAACTTGAGGTTTATTGTTAAAACGATTAAAATTTGTTCTAGGAGGGAACGCGTTAGAGGTTGAGGGTTTTGTTGTTAAATTTGATTTATAGTTAAATTCAACAGTTAAAGGATTATTTGTAGTTTGAGGTTCGCTGAAACGTTTCTCTTTGTCCAAATATTCTTCATATTTTTGACAACATGAAATAAGCGCAAGTATTGAATTGAAATTATTATTCGCGATATAAGGTGAATAGCATGGTCGGATGTTACGAATAATAATTTGTAGTTTTTTAGTTTCCGATAATTTTTCTGATAATCTGGAAAACATGCCAGTCAGTATGGAAATAAAAATAACTATAGGTTCATCCTTGCCTTGAGTTCGACTATTAATGGCCTCTAGTAATTTATGGTCATAGTCGAAACCACCAAAGTCTGAAATCAAAGCTTCGCAAAGTTCGTCCCATGATAACAAAGAATCACGTTTAAAACGGTACCAATGTAAAGCGTTATCGGTAAGTAATTCGAACGCATGATCTAATAATTTGTTTGAAGAAATATTCCTAGAAATACTAAATTCCTGAATTTTCTGAATAAATGACCGTGGGCAAGAATTCCCGTCGTATTTTATTCTTTTTAATTCGTTAAGAGAATTATTGGGAATTGAGTTTTGAGATTGAGACTGAATGTCGGGAAGCATAGTATGGAACATTGTCTCATTGGGACTATTAGGAGTTGAAGAGGGACGGTTGACTATTAAAGGTTGAGGGTTACTACCGTTGGAAACAGAAGATAAAGAATTAAATTTCGATTCTAAATTGAGAAATCTCTCTTTAGTTTGAGATAAACGATTTACCTCTGAGGAATCCGAATCTATATCAATCCTCTCTAGTCGATGAAATAAATGATTAATAAAAGTTTAAATTTTTTTGTAGAGTCTAAGGTTGCCCTGTTCTAACGATAGTATTTTTGGTTCAATATAATTTAAGGTAGTGGTAAGTTCATCCAAATCAGTCTTAACTTCCAATATCGAGTCAACAATTTCTTCAGAGGGAATAAGAGGTGCGAGTTGAAGAATTTGTTTTTTAAGTTGTATTACAGTATCTTTTGGTTCTTCTAACCTTATTTTAATTTCGTATTCTAGCTCAGCTTTGTTTAGAAGTTCAAAGAAAATAATTCTATCCATGATTAAAAATTAAAGTTAAAGAAGATAAAGTTGTGTTAAAGGGAGGATAATAAAAGAGGATTCAAGAGTATTATAGGACTCAAGAGTGAAGAGTTTAAGAGGGTAAGGGAGTGAAAGAGTTTAAGAGGGTAAGGGAGGGAAAGAGTTTAAGAGGGTAAGGGAGGGAAAGAGTTTAAGAGGGTAAGGGAGGGAAAGAGTTTAAGAGGGTAAGGGAGGGAAAGAGTTTAAGAGGGTAAGGGAGGGAAAGAGTTTAAGAGGGTAAGGGAGTGAAAGAGTTTAAGAGGGTAAGAGAGTGAAAGAGTTTAAGAGGGTAAGAGAGTGAAAGAGTTTAAGAGGGTAAGGGAGTGAAAGAGTTTAAGAGGGTAAGAGAGTGAAAGAGTTTAAGAGGGTAAGGGAGGGAAAGAGTTTAAGAGGGTAAGAGAGTGAAAGAGTTTAAGAGGGTAAGGGAGGGCTGAGGAGGGACAAAGAGTAAGAGTTAAGTTCTGAAGGAGGAATCTAAAATAGCCTACTAACAGTCTCTATACTTTGTATTGACCCAGTATCTATAAAAGTTCAAGAGCCCACGACACTAAACGTAGTTCAATATAATTGTTTAAGAGGAGGACTCAAGAGTTAAAGAAAAGAGAGTTTAAGAGGACTAGAGGATCCGATATAATGATAATTATTTGTAATAGGTATTACATAAATATAATATATAGTTTTGTATAAACGACCACAAGATATTGTCCTGCGGCTGTCGTAAAGTATCCAATCTCCAACCTTGGCAGTGCCCACAAGTGGTTATCACATCCAAGAGGCCGAAAGGGTGCACATTATCTTTCGATAATGGAATGTGTGCAAGTCTGTGGGATGCAGTGTAGTGATGTTTTGGTAAAGTATTAAGTATAATGAGAAACGACTACGAGATATTGTCCAATAGTCGTCGTATAGTAACCAATCTCCAACCTTGGCAGTGTCCACAAGTGGATTAACACATCCAAGAGGCCGAAAGGGTGTCAATTACCAGAGGTAAAAGAAATGTGTGTGGGGGTGTAGTATAAATGTATGTTTAGTATTAAGTAAAGTAGTAAAGATTGATGAAGTGATGAATTATGATAAAAAATAATTATATACCAAATTTGATTGCTTGTGTAAGTTTTTTTAGAATTTAGAGAGGGAATGAGTGAGATCTAGTCTTGATTTTACGTTGGGCGCCAAACTGTCGTGTTACTTACCCCTAACAAGTAAAAGAGGGTAAGTAATCTAACAAAGGGTAAGTAATCTAACAATTTAATTTAATTTAGAGGTAAGAGGTAAAAAATACAAATAAATCTATAAAAACACGAACCTTCCTAACTCACGCTTTGCACAGAACAGCTCCAGGGTAGGTAAATCTCGAAGGCTGGCCAGCAGATTACGGGCAAGTCCTTTAGGGAGGCCCGGAGAATACGTTGGAGGTACTTCGCGTCGCGAGGATCACGGGCGACTCCTTTAGGGAGGCCCGGAGGATACGTTGGAGGTACTTCGCGTCGCGAGGATCACGGGCGACTCCTTTAGGGAGGCCCGGAGGATACTTTGGAGGTACTTCGCGATGGTTCTTCTTAACTCAGATAATAACTTGTAGACGTGTTCATTCTTCTTTAAAAACCAGATCTCAACTGGAGGGCATCCTTCAGAAATCCCTTTTTATAAAACCATCTCTCCGTTTTCTTTTAATTCTTTCCAGAATTTAAGTTCTTGAAATCAAAAATTGTGAGTTGCCTGTATTTAAAACGGCCTGTATTATTCAGTCAAAAACTTCCTCAAAGAATTTCTGTGAGCGTGTTAATTAATTTTATAAGCGTGAGATAAGTTACAGTAAATAGAAATTATCAATAAATTACATTATTTGAGCTAATATATTAATAAAAATAAATTAAATTATATAAATCAAATGTAACCTTCATAGTTCTAACCACTAAGAAAAACTATGACACAAATTAAAAGAAAAAGTAAATGACATTGACAACTGACGTTATGTCACACGAAAAGTAAACAATGAAAAATTATAAGATTTAATATTTTAAAACAGTAAAAACAACGTTAATGAATCGAATAAGATCGATTATAAGACTGCCAACAAAAATAGTTGTCGCCAAAGCGCGAAATGAGACGTAAAAAGGACATTTTATGAAAGATGAGGATGATTAGTAAAAGTGTAAGTATAAATCTAAATAAATACTATAAGCACAGACGTTGAAGAACGTTGTAATTGAATTACCCAAAGATCTGCCTCACGAACGCACACAAGAGCCGTGATTACCTGCGAATAAATTCATAATACTTTTAGATTTCAATCCGAAGCGTCGTTAATTGCGAATGATTCATTAAAAGTTCTTCTGGCTGCCGTCGCTGGCTCCTCCACGCTGTGAGCCGCTCGGCCGGTAGAACGTAATGCGCAATGAATAAGATCCATCGATTGCCGGCTCATAAATACGCAACGATCATTCATTCCGCGCTCAATGCGCGCGGACAGCCCGGCTTTGCTCAAAAGACCGTCTTTCCGCCACACACAACCTAATCCCAACTCTACTAGCTTTTCCTCAAAGCAGACTTTCGAGTGTAGGTTTTGGGAGGGTCGTTCGTCCGGGCTTGGCGTCTCATACATAATGTAAGGCCGCTATTGCCGGCGGATCGCGGCGCGTTTTCTTAGAGATGGGGCTCAAATCTTAAGTGGTGATATTTATTTAAGCAGACTCCTCTGTTACACCTTTCGTGTGCCACTGTGTGCCAGTGTTGGCCATTGTGTGCAGGTTGGCTATCATGGAGCAGACCGTATTGTTGCGAACAGATGCTTACTTTCATGGCACTGAAAACTGTTTGTGGAAAAGAGGTGTTATAACTTGGGTTCTTACGTTTAAATGACTGTCACAGAATTACGTTGTTGTTGAAAAGATACTGAGTGGTTCAAAACATTAGAGTGGTCATATTATGAGGACAGTAAAATGCTTAAAAATAGCCGATTAATTTTTCAAATGAACTCTCCTGCCAGTGTTGGTTAAGTTCAATATTCAGGGCCTCTCCACGACGTGTTGGATATTTCCATCCAGTATATTAATACGTTTTGATTATTATAATATTAAACCCGTTCAAGCTATTCATACATTGTTATGATTACATAAGTTGAACTATGACATTAAAATATCTGTTAACCGAATCTAGTTTCCGTTCGCGCGCACAGTTCGTGATTACGTCAGCGTCTTACGTTTATAAATGGTTTTGTAATCATTTCTTAAAATAGACATCAAAGCACGACACCCTACACAAACATCGCACACTAGGTACTCAGCTCTCTACAATACTCACGCGTGTATTTGTGTATTGTAAAACGTTTGCTTAGACTGACGGTCACTCGTTATTCGCGGCAAGTCGCGCCACTCGCTCATATAATAAAACAGTAGGATTCAATGCGATGCGGAAAACATTTTGCTGTTCGCATCGATTTCTCTATGTTTCCGGCGTTACCGACCGCCCAGAGCGAAAAGAGCGAACAGAGCGGAGCGAGCGATGAATAAAATATAAAAGCGTCAATATTTGATAAAAACAACGGGTACAGACCGACCGGCAACCGGGCCGCTCACCTTGTGCGCCGCGGGATAGCGGGATAGCGGCATACGGCGGGATACAGCAGGATTGCTAACCACTCGGATATTGATAGAAATAATAAATTAAAGTGCGACTGTAGCGGAACTTGCCGCAGTTATATGTTGTATGAATGTAACACAATGTTACATCTGATATTGTAATGAATTATGGCCTGCGATTGTTCCGACTCGCGCCGCATTCATGAGTATGTTGTTATTTCGATAATATTAAATACGGTTGTTACTATAATGTTCAGATATGTTAACAGAAATGAATATTTGATTAAAGTTCACAAATAATTGCTGATTCATTTAGTCATTTAAACTACTACTATTAACATTTAAAGCTTTGTTGTTACGAAAAGAAAAATAGTTTGAATGATTTTCTCTGACTTAAAATGAGTGCACAAAAATACTTTCTCTACCATGAAAAGTTATAGCGAGGTTAAGTAGAAACTATCTTTGTGCAAACGTTATAAAAAAATATAATAATAATAAATGTTTTATTATTATATTTTATTTTTACCTTTATCACAATTTTGGTCTTATTCTAAGGTGTACATGTAGTAACTAAAATAGGAGATTGCACATTTGATTACAATTGATGAAACGTTAACTATTAACATCCTGTACATGCATGCAGTACGTAGTTGTACGTAAACCTGTAGTCCTAACTCATAACTCAATCGACATTTACGAGCCCCCCCCCCCACTGCCGCCGCCGCTCGCTCCCAGCAATCAGTTTATATCCGCTGCTCTACTCGTATGTTATATCCGCCGGCTTCAGCCGATTTATGATCTCTATTTACTTTTTATGTTCCAAGAGAGGTGTGTGAACGCTTGTTCTAACGAAACTAATCGATTAAGGAGCTTTACTGAAAGGTAGCACAGACTCTCATCTAAGACCTATGTAATCTTCAGCAATTTTCCTCCAAATACTTTCAGAGCCACGCTTTGAGGATCGTCGCTGCATCAAACCTGCAGGACCTGCATCGTACCGTACGATCGCTGATTCATATTTCTGCTCAAGACCACCATCTTGCCCAATGATCACCGGTTCTACGGCTCAACGTGACCCATCGCAGCTTCTTTAGTTTGAAGTGTATGCTTGTTTCTATGTTCTTTATGTAAGCATGCTCCTTTAGATGAATGTCTCATATTGTTATTGTCTATGAAACACTACGTTTAGCTCAAGTGCATTAGTATACATTTTTAACTTACTAGAGCATACTTCTGGGAAACAAAGATGAATGCTTCTTTCTGGATATAATAAGAAGGTTACCCTTGTTCTTCTTATTAGTTTATTACATCGTTTTAACTCTTACTAAATACTCAAACCTTACATACATATATTACATACAGATTTTACGCCAGATCACGTCGTACCGAAATCGAAGCTCGCATCAGAGAAACTATAAGCTTTGTGGTTTATATTTTTTATTCACTGAACGTCTTAGAATTTACGAACAAGTAGTTAAAAGCTAATTTCTTCCAATTTCTCACTAAAAAAACAATCTGTCTTTGTTCATGAGTGACTCCCAACTTTTCTTCTGACTAAACTATTTGAGTTAGCATCATAGTGTTATGGGACAAATATCACAACGTGTGACAAATATGAGGCGATTCGTCACAGGTAACATTACCGTGATTTGTCACAATGATGCGTTAGAGGGCGCTGAGGGTATGCGACATAGATTACTCACACGCTTTACGATCATAGCCGAGAGGAAATATGGACGAGCGGGAAATGTATAGATGACAACATGAGCAGAATAAACTACCTGCAACATATTGTTCTGGTTTTATTATACAAATAAGATTTGTCAAAAGAATCATGATTCTCTCTATAATCTACTACATTTTTTCTGGGTATATCTCAACACTAAGTATTAAGAATCCCCTCGTTATCAGCTTACAAATGAAAGACATTGAATTAAAACGTTCGCTCGTCGCGATGAGTACGTAATACCAGCTCGTTCCCCTGCTCACCCCACATCCCATAGGGAGTCGTTTAGTATGCACGCATCGCTCCACAGTTACGAGCGCAAAGTTTTTAACGATAGCTGCCGAGTGCCGAGTTCACCCCGTCTTAGTAATTTGCTTGTTCGTAATGCGCTCGCGTAAACACACTGAGGTGACTTACGTAATGGCGCCGACTGACAATTTGGCTAATCGACTAAAACCTTATTATCATAACGCTGGTACAACGAAGGACTGGGCAAGGCTCAACCCGCGTTTAACAAGTTATGTGTTAAAACCCATGTAACAGGGGCGGACATGACATATAAATCGAGAACGAAACCCTACCGTTCAGTGAACTATTGAGTTATTCCTCAACAGTTTCTTCAATCATCAGATCAAAACCAGAACCAACGAGGTAGTCAACTAAAGCATAGTTTGTACATATAATGGCGAATCATTTGAAATTACATGAATGATCAAGCTACACAATAAGTCAAGTAAACATTTACCGGCTAACCATAGGCCTGTCGACGCAATTGTTCTCACAAATAGCTTACCGCTGGTACTTACATAACTTGCGTATGATAAGTTGCTCAAGTTTTTTCCTCGTCAGCGAGATATTCCGCGTTGTGTGCGAGATATCCCGCGCTGTGTGCGAGAAATCCCGTTGTGTGCGAGATAAGTAATGTTGTTTATGATGTCTCAATGTTTTCGCCGAGAGTTTGCTTCCTTTGTTTGTGGCAAGTTTCCGCAACTTGAGACTGCGCGAGTGGTCCGACACTTGACAGACTTGTGAACTCGTAACAAACCTTTATATATAATCTTTATAATATAATAACCTTCTCTTACTTCAGGAGCTTTATTCTAACCTACTGTTGCTTGTATCATCCCACTGCTAGATAAACAATAACAATAAACTAATAATTGGTTTTGATCACTTAGTCCCGCCGTCTTCAACGAGGTCTGCTCGTCGTTATCTGGAAGGGTTTATATATTATATGTGGATCAACATCATCTGTTGGGTGGCTACACATAAACGGCAAGACCTACAGACCGGTCACAGCGGTGACTGCTTTACATTATTTGATGTAGGCTTGTATATGCTATATTTCATAAGTTATATAACATTTGCAAGAAACTACAGCAATTGCTCACAGAATAACACTATTAGTAGAAACACTAGTCGGCCACAGAACTAGTGGCACAAACACGCGGCGAGCTGTACCATATTTTGATGATGTTTAGTAGTATTTGACCTATAAACCTACCGAGGAAAAAAACCACTGAAAACACAGTGTGAGAGACGGTCACAATCTTACTAATTGAATTCCACCGCACCTCTAGTCCATCTTTATATTTCTCTGGCGAGTACTAAAAGCCAACATTTCATCCTACGTTTTCATTTAATTACAGGTGTCGTCCGGTAAACATCTCTGTCCCCACTCCCCGTCGTCGAGCGTTTTAATATTAAAACATAATATTTATTCTGCGAGGAAGAAAGGTTATGTTTTTGTTACGGAACGAGAGACACAAAGTGGCCACTAGAATTAAGTGTTTTAATATAAAATGTCGAGGTGTTTATGTTGCGTGCCGATACAAATGTCGTCATTAATTATTTAATTATAATGTGTCGAGTCGTTGCGCGCTGGCGTACTGTGGCGTGTTCAACAATACGCGGCGATACCGTGTCAGTGGGGCAGCGCGTAGTGCGCGTAGTGGTCGCTCACGGCACATCGCGCGGGAACATCACTAGTACACAGACGCCGAAGGTCCATCCATCCGCTGATTTATATGCTTGAATGAAGTTATTTTTAAGAATCATCGGTTGTATTGATGTTAGTTACCCTCACCTCACAATGTTTGTGATAATGGATAAATTGTTTACAGTTGTTGTAAGTTGTGTGAAGGGGCCGCCCCACTCGAACATGTTTAGATGTTCAGCTGATCAAGGCGAGGGCTCGGCAAGGCCTATGTTTAGGTATTATATTGTAAAACATCGTGACAAATAAGTTGACTTGAGTCAAGCCATCAACAACGATCACTTCCCAGTATTGCTGGCACAGAGTGAGGCTTCTGCACGTCGTTGAGTTGTGGCCGAGGGTTGCAGAGGGCACGAGCCACGGTACAACGGGGAATAAAAGCCTCTCGAAGGGTAACCTCACCTCCTCCTCCCCCGCTCGCCTGCGCACACCCCCGCCCCACCCCCGCCTCACCCCCGCACGTACACCCCCGCACCTTTCGAACGATTTGTTTTACGAGCTAATTATTTTGTATAGTTTTTACAAGTTATGATTTTAATTGAAAAGGGAGAGTGAGTGATTTGTGTGTGCTTTTGTTCGATAGCGACACAAAAAGGGTTATTTTTGTTCGACGACACAATACCGCCCTGTTTCCTTTCCGATGGTGGAAAGGTTAAGACGTAATTTGTATGTATGAATATTTTATAGTACCCACGTATGAAAGAGGCTTTTATTTGGTATTCGGTAAGATTACCGTTAGCTCGCTGCCGGAATATATTCCATCAATACTTATTGAATGGTGTATCTTACGTAAAACTACCCTGTGTAAGTTGTGTACGGATTTTTCTTTCTATTCGAATGAACGCGAAAGTATCTGGTGTGCCTCTCACTGCTACTAGCTGGAGTTTAGCTAAAGATTCGTCCAGTATGTCGTGACGTGGGACGAAGCGTTAGCGATGGATTATCTGATTTACGGGGCAAGGGGAGGGGAGAGAGAAATGGTGGGGGGGTGTTCTTAGGAGCATTTTGAAAAAGCCGCTCCGTAGGGACCGGAGCCGCGCTCATTACCGACCCGTTGCGGCCCGCTGCGGCCCGCTGCGGCCCGCTGCGGCTCGAGTCACCGACGCGGACCGGAACGGACCGGAGCGGTTTGCTCTTGTGCTTATAACTTTTAAGCACTCAGGTAGTAAAACTTTAGTGTTGTTATCCTTTCCCCCAAATTGAGCTTAAAGTTAAATATACTTAGTATTTACCACATTCAGCTGAACGGTCGGCTTTCATTTGTCTGTCCGCTTGTCTTTTATACAAACTCACACTAGTCACAACACAAGAAACAACCGACCTTTGTATCCCTAAAACTATAACCGTTTTTGTATAAAGTCTATAGTTGAGCGTGAAATCACTCACCACATGATCTGAAATGAAAGGAGTTCTCTTCCACCGCGCGCACATAAAGGCTGCGGTTCTCAACTGACCGAGTTTCACCGATCTGATCGTTCACAACGAACCGAGCAGTTTTATTTGAAGCGATTCCTCCGGGAGCCGCCCGGACCCGCGCGGAGCGGTACGGACCGGAGCGGAGCGGTACGAACCGGAGCAAAGCGGCAGATTGTAAATATTTCCCAAAAGCTATTGCATTAAGGTGCTCCAACAATGATTTTGTACCAATACTCGCAGTACGCGAGTATTTCTAAGACGTATTTGTGTTTACTTGAGAACAAGCTTTTTCTTAGTGTTTGTTAGTAATGGCGGCAGAACTCGAGCGTACTTAGCGGTAGTATGTGCTTACTAGTGTAGTTCTACAGCGGGAACTACTTGACCCCAATTGTTTCACTCGCTAATACAATTTGCTCGAGATTGTGGTCGCGAGCGTTCTTTCATTTAGATACAACGATTGGAAATCTCAAGCTTGTAGCTTGGATTTGTTAGTGTTAGTCACTCTTTCATTTCGAAATTTCAAATTATTGGGGGGTCCGCCAATGTCTGTGATTCTGGCAAAGTTTGATATCGAATTGATACCAAATAATAATTATGTTCGTACACTCGTCCTCATTAAATTCATATAAATCTTCCAATTTAGACCAAAACCAAATTAATATCGAAAATCCTACTAACAGCCCGTGAACGAGACCAAAACTAATTTCAATCACGAGCGCAAACAAGCGCTGTCTGTGATAACAGCGACGAGTTCATATTGATACGAGTTCTAATTGAATCTGACGTCACAAAACTGATTCCATTTTCAAACATTATTTGAGGTATTAGTGGATTGGGTGCGCTGCAGCGCTGCAGCGCTGCTGTGTGCGCTCTGTAAGGTAGCAGTGAAGCAATGTTTGCGCTAGATCCCAACGGGTACAGCCGCGGTGCGTCGATGCGCTCGCAGTAATATTTGCATTCCGCACAGATATGAATGCCGAGTTCTGTGACACGTCTTATTTACACAAGAAACGTCACAAGTATCGCACAGAAGGTGCATTCTATTTAATACGCCAAAAACCAGAAACCAACCAGAAATTTTAACCGACTTCCCAAAAGGAGGTCCTCAATTCGATCGGTATGTGTTTTTTTTTTTTGGTGTATGTGTACACCGATTACGCTGAGATTTATGATCCGATTTACGTGGTTCTTGTTTCGTTTGATGTGGAATAGTTGCCATTTGGTCCCATACAAATTTAACATAGTTTGGCCCAGTACTTTTCATTACATATATTTTTTTTTTGATTTACTCTCATAATCAATAAAAGCGTCAAAAGAAAAAAAAATATGAAAATTTATTTTCATGTGTGTTCGCGAATAACTTCGTCGTTTAGAAACCGATTTAGATGTTTTTTTATTAGCAAGGAGATATTTCAGCAATGGTACCATGATAAGGAAACGAGGACCTGGTGGTGGGATCCCAGAGAAATCGAGGGCAACCCTCAATTTTTTTTAGAATCTTGAAGGTTAAGGGTTAGGTTTCTTGGTTGAATGTTAAATAATAATAATAATAATTCAATTATTTATTCAAGTAACATGACTTACCTTATATCTAAAAAAAAATGCATGGTGAATATTTGTATAGGATATTACAACTAATAATGAGAAAATAAAATAAACTTTTTTTGCAAAAAAAAAACAAACGACTTCAAAAACACCAAAAAGAGTTCAAATCTATTTCGTCCCAAACTGTCGCATTAACGTAGCCATCTCAGTACGTTTATCTATTAACCTTTGCAGGACTTTGCACTGCTCTCTCCACATTTGGCACAGATATGTTTATCTTCTGAATGTGACTGCGATGGGTCTCACAATGCACCCCACCAAGGCAAGGCAAGGCTCCTCCGGAATACGTAAGTTCGTTTGCCTTAAAATATTCGCATGTTTGGCGCAGCGGCTCCACGGCGCGGGTATTACTGAACAACTTCGATCGCTATTCGATGGCGACGCGGTAATAACGACACTTTTACGACACTATGAATACACTTGGCGCTAGCATGGACGGAGCGCGTCCGAACTATGCATCAACCGGTCCCGGCCAGTTCTAACTGGTTCCAGCCGGTTCGCGGCACACGTGACCC
The DNA here is from genome assembly GCA_949774965.1 of Diarsia brunnea. NCBI lineage: Eukaryota > Metazoa > Arthropoda > Insecta > Lepidoptera > Noctuidae > Diarsia > Diarsia brunnea. Next base: position 19,920,657 of record OX459009.1, read on the forward strand.
CCGCACTAACTCGCATATTTCTCAACTGTTTTATAAATTCATAGATTTATGAGGTCGAGCGGAGAAATGTTGCGTGGAGACGTAATGGGAGCTTTATGCTGGCTCCGGCCGGGAACTGCCGGAATATGGACATTTCAGAACATTTCGTATGAATTCATCATGCGACCGTACGAGTGGTTCATCGCTAAACATGAGTGTCGCCTCACAGACTGTCTCAGAATGGTACATGGTGGCCAGAATTGATATGTGCCAGCTCGCTTGTACGGTGATTGTATGTATGTGGTACAAAATTAATTTAAATGATCAATCGTGGTACAACTCGGTACCAACAATGTACAATTATGATGAAGCTCTTCAAACGATTTAACAGTTTATTACTCATACTCACCCCGGAGATCAATCCATTTATCAGAGCGAGTAAGTCAAGTCGGAATCAATAGTGGGTTGCCTCTGAATGGGAATTGGACTTGTGAATGTCTGAAATAGTGCAGTTTCATAGTAACTCGGTCTCGAGGCGGGGCGGGGCGTAGTGGGGCCGGGGCGTAGTGCCGGCCGGTGATCGAAATCTCTCTTCCATTGCCAGCGAAGCTTTGTAATCTTGCAGCAGTTTTTGGCAAGAGATCTAGAATAACCACAGGTAAAATTCAACCTTAAAAGTTCGGAGTAGAGTGGATATTTGGTCTGCTGTGGAGGCAATTGGAAGTGGCAGCGGCGCCGTAAGTCAGGTCGTCGGCGTCGGGTCACGTCAGAGATTGGCGCAGAGGATCCACTCCATACATATCACTGTCAGACCTTCACGGTGGAGACTGCTTACTGGAAGATAGATGGAGTGCAAAAATTAGTGCTTTATCTCTTTATTCAGGGTAAAACATAATATATAGTAATTCATTTCTACACGAGACTGTAAAGTTGACGTCGTTCCGTCAAAAATGCGAGGATTTTCAAATTAAAGTTAGTCGATCCTAATCATTTTGATTGCAAAGCTCTCGACATAATTTATTTTTGTTTGCGGCTTAATCAAGAAAACCGTTGTCGTTAGCTGTTAACGTTATATTTTTGCAAAGTAATCTACGAAAACATATTTTCAAAACACTCCTCAAGTAATATACTCAAGCTGCGTATGATTAAGCAGCTGGTAGAGACCATTGCTCGCGTTATTTGCCAAATACCTCTCACAATGCTCGCACGAGTCATCGACAGTTGGAATTGCAGAATGAACCATGTTTCTTGTTGAGAGTGTAGTGGAAGGAATTAATTTAGTCGTCTCAGCGTTTACCCTGCATTAGATCGTTTACTCGTCTCTAGGTCTATTAGATTAAAAGATTTTACTGACCCCACCTAAATCAGTCAAATAAAAAACAAGATGGCTGCTATTCGTGGAGTGTTGTGTTAGCAGTATTTATAAACGTGTATTTGTCGATAGAGCAGAGTATAAAATATCGATATCCATTAACCAAACACACTGTATATAAAGGCTCCGCTAAAATAAACATTAATACAAAAATCAAATATTTTGTCAACTTAATAAATCCATTAATTACAATATAATCAGCCTGAAGAAGTAAATGATTCATGATACATTCCATTCCTTTTTGCAGTTCACGAGACCGTTATTAGTTTATCGTGGGCGCCTCTGCGACATGGCCAACCACAGCGGCATGACCAATCGACAGTTCTGATACGTATTACTTATACTATTATATATGTCAGCATCTTATACTGTGTAGAGATTAAACAGAAACAACATATTCCACGTCATCATCTGCCTAGCCTTTTCCCAACTATGTTAGGGTCGGCTTCCAGTTTAACCGGATGCAGCTGAATACCAGTATTTCACATAGAGCGACTGCCTATCTGACCTCAACAAACTAGTTAATACTAGGTATACGATTCCCATTGGTAAGACTGGTTGTCAGACTTTCAGGTAACGACTGCCAAAGATCTATTATAGCAGCCGGACCACCAGCTTAACGTGCTTTCCGAGGCACGGAGGAAACTCGGTATGTAGGGCTGTCACCCATCCACAGACCAACCTAGGTAAGCACAGCTTACCTAAAGATCGACCCGAGTGGCAGTTCTTATTAGGCCACGAGCTCTTCTACATAATTTCCACGTAAATTAAGTAAAAATACAAAGTTGTTGTAATTCGCTCGTATGCATGATTTTATTAAAGAGTAAAGTTCCTCATCTCACAAGTGCGTGTAATGCAAGTAGAATGTAGTCGTCGCGCGCCGGGAGAGGGCGCTGCGACCGGCATGCGATTAGTACTAGAACGTTGCAAACAGCCGGATAACATCGAGCGCCCGTCGGTGCGCGCTTCTCACGTGCACTAATAGTTAAATGAAAAGCAATATTAAATAGAGTGACTTTATAACTGGGACATCTAAACATATTATTACTGTCTTATTTCATGGACCACGTGCAGATAGGTTTAGTAAGTTTGCTGAAATATCTTATAGGTCTTAGTCAAACTAATCACATTAAATGTGTTATTAAAACGATGTCGCATTTCCATTGTTTTGAATAAAGCAGTAAAAAACTTTTGGTAAATTATTAGAAATGTTTAAAAAATTATCATTTCCATTTAGGAGTAATCACCATGTGACACAGAGCGAATACCGACAAGTCACAGATTTTGGTCAGATCAAATGAATCTCAAGGTAGAACTGACCACGTATTTATTTAGCCTACATTATTTGTATTGGTACTGCGGTTAAGAAGCACTTTCCTGTAACTATCACCCCAGTCGCAGTCGCGGGAACTTCTCGGGATTCGGCCGGGATTAGCGTGTCCCGTTAAAGTTCCTGATAATATATAGAGAGGGGCGTCCCTCTATGTATATTATCAGGAACTTTAATTAGTCGCACACGCTCTTCTATGTGTGCAGTCTTGTGGCTAATCTCTACTTACACCTCACAGCTCCAGGCGTTCACATCTATTTAACAAGATATAGATGTTTTTTTAAATCAAGATATCGATGTTTTTTTAAATGTAATAATATTTTTTTCAGGCTTGTATTGCCTTCATTATCATCAGCCTATAATATTCCCACTGCTTTCAGGTCTCCTCTCTAGGAGAGGGATGGGCTATAATCCACCACGCGGGCCCAGTGCGGGTTGGTAGATGTCACATGTCTTCGAATTTTTGTTTCTACGACATGCCGTTTTCCTCACGATGTTTTCCTTCACCGTTTTGTTTTTTCCTTACTTTGGGTTAATACGTTTTTAGATATTTGCCACTTTTGTACGTTTACTTCAAGCGTAAGTCGGTCGCTAACTTCGAAAATATAATTAACAACAATGGACAGTCAACGGCTGAAATTGTATCCTACATACGTTTTGTAGTTCAAGCTTACAGTTTGCGGCTGACTAAATGCTTTCGTGTGGACGCGGTTTACAGATAGAAAAATCGAATTAAAATATACTTACCACATAAGCAATGCTCAAATAATTTAATTTAATAAAACTTGAGATAACGTTTCATAAACATATTATTATCAATCCTCAACATTTTACACGGAGAAATATTATCCTCTAAATAAGTAAAATGTGCAAAGAGAACGTCTTAAGTACCAGCGCAAAGTTATGAAGTTATAGTCTCGTAGCATCGTAGCGCCCGGGGCAATCGCGTACGTCGCTGCGCTACGACAACATTGCTACGCCGTAGCTGGAGCTACAACTACTTCGCTACGCCGTAGCTGGTGCTACACGCCACGACGACTCAATTAACTGACCTATTTGTACAAAAGCTGATATTCAATGGAACTGTTGTATTCAGAAATAGAAATCAGAGCGTTTCTGTTCACTTTGAGTATCGATACTTCTGTTATGTTCGCGTAATTATAAGGACTTTAAGTTTTTAACAACTAAAAAATCTGCGTATAATTATTGACCAGGTTCCGAAATTTAAATTGATAAATATACAGTATTTTATGATAATGTTCTCCTGAATTTTGACAAGAATGAAAACTAAACACCATGTACAATGAAATAAGTTTGGTCTAAAACAGTTTATTGGCTTACTTTGGCTATTCTTTTACAGATTAAATAATAAGAGGAGTTATTCATGTTATAACGTGTTTGCCAGTTTGACATATACAGTGATAGAGCTGGGCAGACAGAAATATTTGTACAACAACAAGACATCGGCTCCACTGCGCGCTGTGTGTAAACTAGCAGTATGGCAGGTGGCTAGTTCCGGCCACACTGCAGTAGTGTGATGAATGCGCCGCAGATAATGTACCGCAATGTTCGGTGTTCAATGTTCAGGTGAAACAAGTCCACAACATTTATTGTTGTCTACTGCACAACGCTCGTGAACATATTGAAAATGTATCTCTCTGGAAGCGGTATCGTTTGCTGGTAAATAATACTTTGAGGAATATCCTCATAGACAGTATGATAAATGTACAATTGTACAATACCACTAGCTGTTTTGTTCTATTTTATTTATCTTATAAATTGTAGAGAATTTTGTAATTGTTAACAAAATAGTTCTACCAATTTGTTTAAGTAGGCGTTGGTTTTTAACCGACTTCAAAAATGGAGGAGGTTATATGTTCGTGTGTGTGTATTTTTTTTTTATTTTTTTTTTATGTATGTTACCTGATTTCTCCTCCATTTGTGAACCGATTCTCAAAATTCTTTTTTCATACTCTCAGATAACTTTTCTGACAGTTTGAAAACATTTGTATGGTTTTAGGGCAAATAACACTCACACAATCCTAACTTATATTCGTACCTGTTTGAAATAAAACATAAAACAGATCAGTTATGTGACACCACGAAGTTGGGACGTTAAAGTGACTTCAAAACTTTATTTTATTGCCGTTATTAAAGCAATACGAAGAGTAACGCCTTATTATGGCTCTATAAAACTGTGCACACTCGCACAGTTTGCACAGTGTACACAGATGAGCGGCTTATTGACTGGGAGGTAAACATCGACGGCGTACAGTTAATTATGACATGTCCGGTCGAGTGGCCACGATGGACGTGAGGTCAGAATGACAACTCAGTTGCTGCTGTTGTTCGTGAACATGTGAGTAACACATGTAATAACGATGCTGTGAGTTTGTCTAGTATGATTTATAAGGGTATCCATTGCAGCAAAACAGATTGAATCAACCGCACGGAAAAGAAAGTGTTATTTTTTTATCGCCGACGCCAAATGAAACCCACGTCGCCGTCAAATCTGTCAAACTGCCGCCGCTAGAGAAACACGCGTCGCCGTCAAATCTGTCAAACTGCCGCCGCTAGAGAAACACGCGTCGCCGTCAAATCTGTCAAACTGCCGCCGCTAGAGAAACACGCGTCGCCGTCAAATCTGTCAAACTGCCGCCGCTAGAGAAACACGCGTCGCCGTCAAATCTGTCAAACTGCCGCCGCTAGAGAAACACGCGTCGCCGTCAAATCTGTCAAACTGCCGCCGCTAGAGAAACACGCGTCGCCGTCAAATCTGTCAAACTGCCGCCGCTAGAGAAACACGCGTCGCCGTCAAATCTGTCAAACTGCCGCCGCTAGAGAAACACGCGTCGCCGTCAAATCTGTCAAAGTGTCGCCGCTAGAGAAACATGCGTCACCGTCACATCTGTCAAACTGCCGCCGCTAGAGAAACACGCGTCGCCGTCAAATCTGTCAAAGTGTCGCCGCTAGAGAAACATGCGTCACCGTCACATCTGTCAAACTGCCGCCACTAGAGAAACACGCGTCGCCGTCAAATCTGTCAAAGTGTCGCCGCTAGAGAAACACGCGTCGCCGTCAAATCTTTCAAAGTGTCGCCGCTAGAGAAACATCCGTCACATCTAGCTTCCTGTTGTGCATCTTACGAGTATCATATATGTATTTTCAAATTATCAATACAGGGCGTCCTACCTTCTGCTCGATCTGCTGCAACAACGTTTATTATGTACCAACACGCAGCGCACGTGTACTATACTGTATTTTTTTTTAATTTTGCCCAACACTAGGAATTTCTCCTGTATCGTGTATCGTGGGTCGTTTTAGGGGCGGATTTTGAATGCGTTTAAAAACATTTAAACTCACATACACAAACACACCCAGACCCGAAACAACTATCTGTAGGCCATACACATTTATTTGTTCCATGCGGGGATCAAACCCGCGACACGCAGCGCAGCAGTCTAAAAATATAAATAGAATGAGCCGTTAAGTATCCATGTGAGATATAGATAAAACGTGACGCGACAGTCGTTGCACAAAGCGACGCACACCCATCCATCATCACGTGTCCTTCGCGTCACGACACCACACAGTTGCCATCTCGCCGAAATGTGGAGAAGTTCCGTCTCTAGTAGGCTCGATTTATGTGCGATCTTAACATAGGGTGTGCTTTGAAAAATGGGAAAAAGGACGTGAGTTTTTTTACTATGTATGTAAACTGGATTGTGAAGGTGACGGATATGTCCAAAATGTTTAAGAAAAAGCAGATGATGATGTTGATGAGGATTGTACAGCTGAACCTTCTGCACTTGTTTGTATGTTAATCACTTGGCGATAGGCAGGAACGGTAAAGAGGAGTGTAGTGGTATACTGCTAAGTTATGGAACAATTCATCATCATTATGTCCACTGAGATGGCGCACATTGTGTTATAAATATAATATCAACTTATAGTTTACAGACAGTTCCGCCATATCCGCGTTATTGCTCCAAACTAAAGCTATTTGGAAGTTCCGATGAGGTTACATGGCTTTGATGTTTCTTTGATCGCGAGCAGTTTACTTTGTTTCTGATGGTTCGCGACGAGATGGCACGATAACGAACTTGTACTTGCTTCTATTGGCTCAACCAGCTTCAATAAATATGGCGGCTTACGGCAATTTACAGTGGCCGAAGTTTCTCTCCATTCAGGGAAACCCTTTTATGTCTAGCGACAAATATCATAAATAACTATTACTCATAATATCCCAGAAGCAGCCGTTTCTTTATGTGAAAGTAAATACTTATTTAGTTCACATACATAATATTATTGGTGCGTACAGCGGAGCCGGGGCCGCGGGCCGAGCCGAATATGTTTGGAAAGGTTCGGATAATAATGATTTAGGAACAAGTCGCGTATTGGTCGCAGATGCGTGCCGGCCGCCTCAAATAAATCAGTGGACGGTATCTCTCATGTTCGGACAACACACATAACTCGCCAACTTATTCTATTAGGAGGGCCGGACGACGCCGGATGGCGCCGGACACCGCCGGACACTGCCCGAGTGTGCACAATGGGGCTAGTTTTTATAGCTAGTTCCGAATATAATGTTGTCCGAATAAATTTCGGACGTGAGCGGCAAACGGGGCGGGGGGGGGGAGTTTTAACACAGCACTAAGTTAAATAGATAAAGTATTGAGACGATTACAACCGGATTATCCTGAAAGAGAATCTTGGATGTTCAATGTCTCGTTAATATAAAGTAGTTGTCAGATAATTGTGTCGCTACGGGATTAAAACATTGTCGTTTTTCGCTCGCGATCGTATCGTCGTACCATTTGTGCCTATAATAACATTCTTCTGACCTGAATTAATTGCTCGGCCATTTTACCGCCTGCTTAATTAACCGTTCATTTTGATTACATTTCCCCGTTAATATTTCGCAGCAATTGCTTCATAAACAGTTGGCTTTTACGTGATTGCTTCATAAACAAATCGAAGCCATGCTTCTGTGCTTCGAGCTGCGACGCGCGGAGTTATTGCGGTCACGTCGCTAACTTTGTAAAGGCGAGGGTGTCGCGGGAGGCGGAGCGGTGGGGGGGGTGGCAGCAGGTCCCGGTTAGTTTGCCCAAGCCTTCTCAGCGAATGAAGATGACTCGATAATCGATAGCCACCTGCTAATTAACAGATTGATCTAATTGTAAGATGAAAATAAAAGTAATAAGAAGATTTGCTGCCAGCAGTTCAGCAATATAAAACGCCTGCGTCCGAGACCATCGTGTTTGTATGATTGTGAATATGTTGTGTTGCGTATTGTGGTTAACCCTCCGCCTATCCGTCCCGTGATAGCTGAGCCGGGTACACGTGGGGGCGAGTGGTGCCGGCCGCACGTGTCGGTCGACAGGTGGCGCCACACGACAATAACCCACCGTTATATTGTTGTACAAGCGTACCCAACAAACATTTTTGTCATATAATCAAACTTGTATATGACCTTAAGTCTTTTTAAAGTTATTTTGTAGTAATTATTTTACCTCTTCGTCATGTACTGGTGTATTATGTGTCCGAATAGTCATATACATTTTTTGTCGTATAATAATGTCATATAGACGTTATTTCGAACTTTTTTTACAATCATCATATAATAGCGTCTACGACGACATCTATAAAACTTACTAATACAACTTTTCGTCCTGTAAACGTTATCGTAGTATAAACGTCATAAAACTGTAAATTTTGTCATATAATTACCTTTTAAATATCTGCTAAACGGATAATAATTGTTTACACGTAGTATTTGTAACCATTATATATGTCGCCGCGAGAGTGTATCTGCTGGGATCATTAGGCAATCTAATTAATAACCAGCTTATAATAATAGCTTAGCTTAGTTTTTTATAATCATTAATGAACCTGCCATCTCTGAGATATTTGTACAGTAATTATTACGGGATCGATATTGAAAGACATGAGCGACAGTGCCATCTGTTAGCTTTTGTGTTAACTACTACAGAGATGGTTTGTAATTGAATGATCGACGGCTCGAATAATGATTTATTAAACAGAGGTCTTTAACTAGAACTATAGTTAAAATTAAGATAAGCTAATTGATTATGAATATTGGGATTTTAATGATTGCTCACTTGAAATTAGGCTGTATAAGAGACGTCATTGCACATTGTTGTGAAGATGGCGGCGAATACGATTTTAATGATCAATAACTCAATTTATAATCTGAAACCACGACTAAATCAGTTTCTTTATGTAATTATAAACTAAAAAGTCATAAGATTATTTTGTAGAGCAATTTATTAGTAGAAAACCTGTTCTTTGTATTAAATCCTTTAATTAGCCGGAAATGGCGTAAGTAACATTCTGTTGTAAAAAGTAATGAACCTATTAATTAGACATTAACTTAATAACACCTTCGCATTAATATTGGTATTGTTTTATTGTTAAATAATTATTACAATCAATTGTGAACTATTTTAGTATTGTTTATTACTTTTAACTGATTAAAAGTAATTAATAACAATACTGAGTACGTGGTACTTCCGCTAGACGGACTAGACAAGTAGACACGCGTGTGACGAAAGATGCACAATAACTCGCGTTTAGCAAATAATGTAAATGAAAGTGGTTTTTGATGTGATTAACATTAATTAGTGCAAACGAGAATTGTAACATGATTTAAATGGAGTTTCTTCAACCCATTCTTCTCCATAGTAACAATGATTCATGTGAATGGGTCTCAACCCCTGAAAAGTTTATAAGTGCCTGTAAATGGACTATTGTAAATAAACGTTTGGTGTTTGAGTCAAGTATTGTGTGTGATTTCAACTACCCATATACCCATCTACCACGAAGAGGAATCTAAGGCGAAGACAATATGGCGGAGGCCATTGATGTTTAGGAGCAGCGTTCCTTATGTGGTTTTCCCGCCTTAACATCAGAAGTGGGATTTTATCTGCGCTTTGCTCATGAATATGCGCCGGAACATCCAAAAAAATGACATACAGGAAAATATTGAACTGAAGACTATGACGTCTAAGATTTGGCTGTATTTTCATCCTAGTGGTTGACAGATACCAACATGATAAATAAGGCTTATTTCAACTTGAACACACATGACCCAGTCAGACAATAAGTTGACACATGGGAAAACAAACAATGAAGTTTTATGTGACAGAAAACTTCATAGTCCAATCAAAATGACAAACATACAGTACAGCACAGAATGACCGAAGCAGCAAAATAAAAGAAACATGAACACTTGGAAAGCATATCAATAAAAATGAACCTACGGGATGAAACATCAAACCCGGGAAGTATTTTATTTTATTCATTTTAGTAACTGTAGTGCAGTTAACAATATTTTAACTTATCACATTACACACTGGCTAGGTTAATGCCACCTTAAATTGACACCTGTGGGATTAAAATATTAAGACATCTTTAATCACTTAAGGAGTGATAAGGTCATTACCCGTTCAAAGTTATGATTAAAATATTAATCAGTACTTAATGTGTCACAAACTGAACTCATGAATCAAATGATAGTTAGTTACTTGCATTCACACATTAATTAATTAACCAAGTATTAACTAGTATTAAATCTTGTTGTGTTTTGAAATATCCCTCCTAATTGACATTCAAGTGAGGAATTACAATTAAATACTTTATACAAACTTGTAAACATTTGTATTGGATAACATGTTTCAAGATTCATTAAAAACAAACAAAGTTGTCTGTCACTGGACACCCGGCAGATGTGAATCTTTGTATTGTAATGACACAATATGTCATGATAAATATTACAATAATTATTTATTTATTCAATATCTATCAATCGAATCTACATCTGATCTTACTACATCTCTAATTGATTAGCTTAAAGTTTAAAAAAAAATAAATAAATAGATAAACAATTGATCCACAATAAACATTATTTTAATGGGAAAACGCAATGATAACATCATACTATTTCCCATTATAGCATATGAGTTGGATTCAATGCACATGTTTTACATTAGTAATGCTTTGTTATGTAACTGGTACTTATGTGTGTTTTATAACAAAACAATTAACGAAACATCAACGTTGTTCAACAAATTGTGACAATGAAATTCAGTGCGATAATTCAACAGAAAGCAAAGCTTTAAAGAAGTTAAATTGTGAATGTTTCACTAGTACAGTAACACAACCAATAGTGTTTTTAAAGTAGTTTTAATCAGATTAACTTTCCCATCTTAGTTTAATTACCATCTAAGTATGATAACTATTTAAAAACAATTGATTACCAAATTTTCACTACTAATTTAAACATTTAGTCAGACTACTTTGAGGGCCTAGTAGTAATGCACCATACAATTAAAGCGTGTGGGCCTGGATTCAATTCCCGAGTCTAACAATGTTGTTGAGTTTCTCCATCAGGAATTTCTCAGTAGCAGTCCAGACAATAATATTAATGGCAAACAGTCTTGCCCTTTAACAAGAGCCTTAAGCATTACTGGCAAAGTGATGATGTACACTTCTGCCTAACCCTTCTGGGATAGCAGGTGTGATGTTTACATAACATCTTTTCTTGTTCTATTATTTACCTGCATGACTTTTACATTCCAGATTCGAGGCAATTATCTTATAAAAGAGGAAATGATAGTAGAGCAATTTCACTACAAATATAAACAACATCAAGTACTACAGCCTGGTGAACAAATGACCGTGTCGCCGGCTATGAAGCTAACAAATGAGAAACAGCATGAGGACAGCCAACCCAGAATGACTGTTTCAGTGTTTACACACCATAAGTTAACATAAAAGGTGAGAAGTTTTCAAACTACTTCAAACACTTCACCACTGATATCAAACAGTGTTGCATTAAAAGGCTCAATACAATCGCCAATCAACCTACCTACCTACATGATGCTCATGTGTGATGAGTATCAGGTATTCCATTTTCATTATTTTAATGTTTTTGCAATCCTGCCAGTTGTAAGCAACAACTATTAACAAAACAAAGTATTAGTACTAACAGTAACTAATGAAGTATAAAATAATAATACTCACAAAAAGCTAATGGTATCCGTGGAGGAAACAACTAGCGCAATAAGTAATACTCACAATGAATCACACAAATAATCTATCAGCAGCCGTGGAGGTAACTGGTAAAGAACCAACACAACAAATTATCTATCAACAGCCGTGTAGGCACTTGATAATGAACCCACACAACAAATGATCTATCAGAAGCCGTGGAGGTGACTGGTAATGAACCAACACAACAAATGATCTATCAGCAGCCGTGGAGGGAACTGATAAAATAATACTCTCATGTTATCCTGCTGGGTCCACGGCGTATTAAACGCCCAGAGCCTGGTTCCTTATATCCTGTCAAATCAAAGACTTCGTGCCTGTCACGGAGCAATGGTCCTAAACTCCTTATCCTTTAATCCTGTCAAATCAAAGACTTTGTGTCTATCACAGAGCGGTGTTCCTGATCCTATCCTTTTATCCTGTCAAATCCAAGACTTTGTGTCTATCACAGAGCATTACCTTCCCGTGAGAATGAACAAATAAAAACATACTACTCACACTACATTTACCAAATACAAATCACAATGTCTAAAGCTATCAATAATTTTATTTAAAACAAATCTAGTAGACAGTAGACCTATTATACAAGGTTGCAAAGTCAAGTCATAGTAAGCAACAATATTATCTGTTTGCTGAAAAAGCAAACAGCTTATCAAACAATATCAATAAATTAAATTAATGTTGTTGATAATTTTACCAACAATATTCTATTTAGCTAGTAGCAATCAAACAATATTCTATTCAGCTAGTAGCTGATCAAACAACATCAATAAATTCAATTAATGTTGTTGAATAATTTTGCCAACAATATTCTATTAAGCTAGTAGCTAATCAAACAATATTCTATTCAGCTAGTAGCTGATCAAACAATATAAAATAATTCAATTAATGTTGTTGAATAATTTTTCCAACAATATTCTATTTAGCTAGTAGCTAATCAAACAATATTCTATTCAGCTAGTAGCTGATCAAACTATCAATGAATTCAATTAATGCTGTTGAATAATTTTGCCAACAAAATTCTTGTGAGCTAGAAGTTAATCAAACAATATCAATAAACTCAATTCAATTAATGTAATTGAATCATTCAGGCAACAATTGTTTTATTAAGCTAACAGCTTAGCATCTAATAACTTGAATAAAAATTCCAAACAGCTATAAATGTCTGTAACTGTGCATGTGTGTCTAGCAAGGTGATACAAAAATGCATTGAATGTCAGATCTATTACAAGGTTTCTATGTTGAATAAACCAATGAATGAATGTTACTAAATCCTACAATTGAATAAACATTGTAGGATAATAAAAGCAACAATAATCTGCCGACAAAATGTATCTCCACTATTTCAGATAACAACCACGAGACTACACTTAGGACAACGGACGGACGAGCGGACGGCAACGGCAAGTGCAGAGCGCGCACCGCCGATCAGAATGGCCGTGTCGCCGCGAGAGTGTATCTGCTGGGATCATTAGGCAATCTAATTAATAACCAGCTTATAATAATAGCTTAGCTTAGTTTTTTATAATCATTAATGAACCTGCCATCTCTGAGATATTTGTACAGTAATTATTACGGGATCGATATTGAAAGACATGAGCGACAGTGCCATCTGTTAGCTTTTGTGTTAACTACTACAGAGATGGTTTGTAATTGAATGATCGACGGCTCGAATAATGATTTATTAAACAGAGGTCTTTAACTAGAACTATAGTTAAAATTAAGATAAGCTAATTGATTATGAATATTGGGATTTTAATGATTGCTCACTTGAAATTAGGCTGTATAAGAGACGTCATTGCACATTGTTGTGAAGATGGCGGCGAATACGATTTTAATGATCAATAACTCAATTTATAATCTGAAACCACGACTAAATCAGTTTCTTTATGTAATTATAAACTAAAAAGTCATAAGATTATTTTGTAGAGCAATTTATTAGTAGAAAACCTGTTCTTTGTATTAAATCCTTTAATTAGCCGGAAATGGCGTAAGTAACATTCTGTTGTAAAAAGTAATGAACCTATTAATTAGACATTAACTTAATAACACCTTCGCATTAATATTGGTATTGTTTTATTGTTAAATAATTATTACAATCAATTGTGAACTATTTTAGTATTGTTTATTAGTTTTAACTGATTAAAAGTAATTAATAACAATACTGAGTACGTGGTACTTCCGCTAGACGGACTAGACAAGTAGACACGCGTGTGACGAAAGATGCACAATAACTCGCGTTTAGCAAATAATGTAAATGAAAGTGGTTTTTGATGTGATTAACATTAATTAGTGCAAACGAGAATTGTAACATGATTTAAATGGAGTTTCTTCAACCCATTCTTCTCCATAGTAACAATGATTCATGTGAATGGGTCTCAACCCCTGAAAAGTTTATAAGTGCCTGTAAATGGACTATTGTAAATAAACGTTTGGTGTTTGAGTCAAGTATTGTGTGTGATTTCAACTACCCATATACCCATCTACCACGAAGAGGAATCTAAGGCGAAGACAATATGGCGGAGGCCATTGATGTTTAGGAGCAGCGTTCCTTATGTGGTTTTCCCGCCTTAACATATATAAGTCGAATAAGTATTACGAGTGCAACCTGTATACATCCTAAAGTATCACAAATATAATAATACGACCGCTATTTAATTAATACTCATGTTAAAGGTTTATAATAACCTTTTATACAATTTCCACCATTTTGAAATCAAATTTATCATATTATTTATTTACTGTCTGGTAAAACATGGATCTAAAAAAGTGGAAAAGTATTAAAAGAAGTGGTGCATTTAAAAGAAAAGTTAAAAACAACTTTCATTCGCTTCAAGCACGTACTTTAATACGAAGTAATAGAGCTCAAGCGGAGAGTGAGGAAAATAAGAAGGGTTCCGTATCACATTTAAATGCAAATTTAACAAATCAACTTAACCAAAATGCTACGAGTATACCCTGCAGTTCATTTGCCGAAGTTCAGGACACTTGTTCATTTTCCGAAGTTGAAGAAAGTTATTCTTCATCCGAAAATGAAGATAATGTTGGTAAAGAAGACACTAAGAATGATGACTTCAGAGACGATTATAAAAAGTGGGCTATTGATTATAATATTCCACAAGTTGCATTAAAGCAATTAAATGTAATTCTGAACAAAAGAATGCCCTGCATAGTCCCTCTAGACCCAAGGACCCTTTTAAAAAGTAAAAAAGATATACAAATAACTCTTATCGATGATGGTCATTACTGGCATAATGGTTTGACTGAATCTTTAAAAACGATTTTACAAAACCTAAATGATAAACCGAAATGCGTTTCACTTAATGTGAATATTGACGGACTACCATTGTTCAACCTATATATGGCCTATATTATGTAACATCCATGAAAGACCAAGTGTGCCCCCTTTTGTTGTGGGTATTTATAAGGGTTCGAGTAAACCATCAAATGTATCCGCATATTTTTATCCCTTTGTAAGTGAATTACAAGAATTAATTTCTAATAATTTGAGAATTGTATCGCAAGACGGGGTCGATACTTTGATCGAAGTTAAAATCAGAGCCTTCATATGCGACTCGCCAGCGAGAGCCTTGGTTAAAGGTGGGTATCCTAATCCCAACTATGTAATTTAAAATTTTCTGTTAGGTGATATTCTAATTAACTTTTTAAGTAATATTTTATTCAAAACTGAAACAGTCATCCCGGTCAAAATCGGCCAGGAACTTAGGTGTCAAGAATGACTTTTTCATGAAATACTCATTCTTGACACCTTTATGTGCTTGGAAGGTTGTATTGATGATTTTGATGATTATAATTCTATAACTACATACGTCTTACAGTCGCGATTAAACTTTCATCAACATACAACCTCGCACTGGCCTGCAAATTGCAAAAAACGTAAGAAAATTTGAATTTCGCGGACCGGAATGAAGCATCCACCTTAAAATGAATCTGAGTTGGATAACCAACCGGATTGTAGTGTAGTAGTCAATTTAAACTATTGGTCACTGATTTATTAATTTTATATTTTACAGGAGTATGCAACTTTAATGGTAAACATGGTTGCTTGAAATGTACAGTGGTCGGCGAGTATAGTCATAAATCGCACACAGTCACCTTTGCAAAGACTGATTGCCCGCGAAGAAATGACGCGGACTTTCGTTCTAAGAAGTACGGAGCTCACCACAAGTACGATTCTCCTTTGCTAGCATTGCCAATAGACATGATTGAACAATTTCCTGTAGGAGATTCTCTACATATTATTGATTTGGGTATTATGAAACGGTTATTAATTGGTTGGAGGGATGGAAATTTAGGAAATCTAATTACAAAATGGCCTGCAAGGGTAATAGAAAAAGTCTCTCAATTTTTACTATGCTGTCAGATGCCAAAGGAAATACACAGGAGTGTTAGAAGCCTTAAAGACTTGTCACATTGGAAAGGTTCTGAGTTCCGTACTTTTCTGCTCTATTTAAGTTTTGTGATATTAAAGGATGTCTTAGATAATGCAGCATATCAGCATTTTCTGCTGTTTTTCTCAGCTGTAACCATTTGTACAAGCAAGACACATTTTCAACTTCTACCAGTCGCAGAAATAATGTTAAAGCACTTCGTTGACAATTATGGCAAGTTTTATGGCCAAGAGTACATTACAAGCAATGTTTACAATTTAATACACGTAGTAGACGAAGTAAAGAGATTTGGAACCTTGAAGAGCTTTAATGCTTATCCATTTGAAAATAAATTGAGTTCAATAAAGAAAATGATCAGAACAGGAAACAAGCCACTTCAGCAAATTGCTAATAGATTAATAGAGAGACAATATAATATTGAAGTAGAGAACTTAAGAAACGATACTAGTTATAACTACCCTACGATAAAAAGTTACAAATATGGAAGTAAACTTAAGACAGTTATTCAACTAGAATCCTTTATCCTCTCAACTGATAATGGAGATAAGTGGTTTTTGACTAATAACAACCACCTTGTTGAATTGCGTTCTGCTACTCGCAACGATCAGGGACGTATGCAGATAATTGGAAATCGAATTGAAAACTTAAAGAATGATGTTTTTGAAACACCTATTAAATCTTCATATCTAAATATATTTATGATAAATGAGAACGAAATTTCGCAAACTATTATATATTTTCCATATATTATATTACTGATATAAAGTGTAAATTGGTTAGTGTTTCATACAACTCAAATATATATTTTGCTCCGCTTATTCATACATTTAAGAAATAGGTAATAAAAAAGGCAGTAAAAAATGTTTCATTTTTTTAATTATCCCCAGGAACGTAATTAACATTTCACAAATCAAAATTTAGCAAAGCTTTGAAATATTGCTAGTCTTAGAAAAACTCAAATCACTTTTTGTTCCATAAATGTAAATTAACATAATCAAATCTTTATTTAGTTTGCCATATTGAAACATCTTATGTAGCTAATAATCTCACAATAGAATATACAAAACAACACAACAGACAACTTATACATATATTTCTTAAAAATTAAAAATAATCCTTTGGTAAAAGTTTTAATCACGTTTAAACCCGGTATTATGCGTTAATCGATACAATCTAAACTTCCGATATTAGGAACTTTTATATTATCTTAATGATCTAATAATGTCATAAATGTAAAAATTACAAAAAAATAAAATGTCACAAATAGAACATACAAAATAGCAACGTAAAAAAAAAAAAAAATAAAATTTGTAATATTTTTACTTGCTAAATAATTATATAATTAAGAAGTGGAAGGTTTCTTTTAACTAGAAGTTATATTATCTAATTATTTCGCAAGTGAAAAGATTATAAAATTAACATTAACAACTTTAAATTATTGAACAACCGAACGCAAATAATCACGTGATAATCAAATACTCACAAATAGTTAAATAATCACTTATTCGAAAGAATGACAGAGTATACGCGACCATCATAGGAACTGCATCCCAATCTAGCTCGTCAAATCAAGTGGTGAGGCATTTTCTTTCTGATGTACTGTATTTTCTATCTCTACATTCTGGACATCAAGTTGCTCTTCAACTGACAGGCGATTATTTTCTTGCAACACTTTTGCTTTTTTTGGTCTGTTCTTTTGAGCAGAAGCCCTCAGCAGTTTGGATTCATTTCTTTTAATAGCATGCCTCATAACGTTTTTTAAAAATAATTGGCACTCTGGTATTGTGAAGTTATTGTCAGATTGGTGTATTATTTTAAAAAATAATGTTATAGTTTTAGTATAAGACTTAAAACATATTTTTGGTTCTCCTCTGGTACCTCCAGCCCAAGAACATTGGGTCATAAATTGCCGAGTGAACATGGCATCGACCAATGCGTAAGCGTTATTATAAGCGCGACCTTTGCCTTTTGTACAAGTTACAGAAAGTAGTTTTATAATATTTTCTTCAGCTTGTGGATTATGTAAACGTTCCTCGATACTATTAAGTTCCTGTAAATTGCTTATAATTTTGAAATTATTATCATTATTGCCCTGTCGATTAACGTCAGTTACTGATGGTACCGAAATACGTGTCACCAATTCTTCTAATTTGGTGTCCAATAACGCAAGTTTTTGTAAAATATTTTGTTGATTATCAAATAGCACTTGTATATTTGCTTCAGTCGCTGATGCAACGGTTATTAAATGGTCGAGGTTTTGCGCTATACTATCCAGTTTTTCTGCACAAATTCCTTGGATTCCTGTGGTCTCAGTGGCTTGATCATAGGGTAATTCAGTGGCTTGATCATACGGTAATTCTATAACCCCAACGACTTCAGTTGAATGTGGTGTAATATCAAAATTGACATTTTGATCCGGTAACTCAACGCCACTGGTATTTTCCTAAAACAAAAAAAAATATAAATAATTATAATTATATGAAGATGTCGCCTTTCCTGCGTCTACCCGCATTATATAACGACAAGTTCCCAACACTCGACCCCTTTAATACTGAACCGTTTCGTTTCGGAACCGTTTTAAAAGGGAGATAATTACAATCCTGGATCAAACGCGGGATACTGCCGCCACTAGTGCCAGTTAGTCATAAGAATATAGACATACACACAAATCATCACACACATTCACAGACACCGTACAGTTACACTACATCCTCACGTCACACACTACAAATTTTAATACCAATTAATTCAGTCACTTTCGGCTAATTTCAAATGTATTCTTCTGTGTACTTCGTAATTGGCGTAATGTTCGATTTTTTTTTTATGTTAATGTTCTGTCAGCTGTGAAGCTACCTTTTATAAAATAAATAAATAAATAAATCACAAGCGTCCGCGTGGAATCTAAATTTCATACAAAATTCCCTTTAAGTGATGATTTCTATGTTGATACGACAGACGGGCTTTCCTTTAAAGCCTATATAAACTCTTTCCATAAATCAATTAAATAGGAGCAGTAGTTTAGTAATAAATTATTTTTTTAAGTTTATTCCTCACTTGAACACGATGTATCTTTCCTAAAAGGGGTCCGCAAGGGCCGACGCCTGCCAGGGCTGCGGGACTGTTCGAAAGAGATACCGCGAACACAAAAGGCAAAGAAGGAACATGGATGGGTTTTAGTCAGTAAAAGTCTGACACTCCCTTCCGCTCAGCCCAGAGCGGAAGAAGATATTTGATGATTTCCAATACTAAAAAAAAAGGGGTGGGAAATTACCAAATAACTTCTCCCGCTTCGGGCTGAGCGGGAGGGCGTGTCAGACTCTTACTGACTAAAACCCACCCGTGTTCCTTCCGTTGCCTATATTGCCGGGGTCACGATATCCCTTTCGGCCTATCTCGCAACCCCGGCCAGGCATTAGCCCTAGCGGACCCCACCATTTGTGCTGACATCTCTCTGAGGCGCGCCTGGAACACAACGCGCCGTCGACCCGGGCCAGCTACGGGGTCAGTGTGTGTAAGTTAAGATATTAAATGCTTTAGGAGCTGATTCCATTGGAATCGAGAACCTATAGACGGAAATATAAATATGTAAAGTTAATAAACTTACCGATAGACAGTTTACCAGGTCGTTCAAATTTATTTGTGTGGTTGATTCTTTAGGTCGTTGGGTTTTTGCAATGATCTCCTGGTCCGTATCCGTGTCGGACATATCCGACATAAGAGCGATTTGTTGTTCGGAACTTTCATAATTGGGAATATTATTTCGCTTCAAGATACATGGCATCGATTTCCAATTTGTTTCTGGTGTAGAATCCTCAGCCTTTATCAAAATAGCCTCATTCTTTCGTGGCCAATATAATGTTCCACGTTGTTCCCATTGTGCTGGCACAGTTGATAATAAAGATGTACCTTTTTCTGTGGTCTCCACTATTTTAAAAGGCATTATTCTAAAAGATAAGTAAATAAGTTATTAAGGACAACAAAAACTTACTAAGTAACAATAATAGGTTCTTAAATTATCTTATTAAACATAAAACAGGAGCACTTTAATAATTGTACCTATTATGTTTTGTTGCTAGGTACTTGATAATTTGGGTTTCTTAAAATCTAAGAGCCACGCGCCCACTTGGTATTACCGACCTACTACAACTGATAAACTAACTAGTGACTAAGCGAAAGTGCGCGAGCGAGAAGCAAAGGTAAATTCTGCGTATTAGAGGAGATATAGAGAGTTCGCGGCATCGGCCAGCCTAAAGAGCGAGCGAGAGCGACATATTGCAGTATTTGCAGTATGTCGCTCTCGCTCGTTTTTTCGTCTCTCTCTTACGTCTACCCATGAACCGTGTAAGTACATAGTAAGTACGGTTCCGTGTAAGTACAGTGCGCCGTCTAGTGACTCGGGATAGTAGGTAATTAAAAAAATATATAATAAGTATTACCTATTAAGTTGAAGCGTGTTTCCGAAATTCTTACAATTTATGTAATGATTCAAATTTAAATAGGGTGTATGATTAACTAATTACAATATTCGCATTCGTCTTCTGGAAAATGATTATAGATAGCAAAATATTTGCAATAGGGGCACCAAAATAAGCCGTAACGTAATAAATTGTTTACATTGTTGTTTGCTAAAACAAAATGTGACAGTCTATTTCCACGGACTATCTGGAAACCACATCCAAAACAACGAGAACTAAAGATAAAATGAGTTAATGACCACGGCCATTTCAAATGTGCACGTATCATTTCAATGAAGTCCATCTTTGATAAAAACTTATCAACATCTGCGTAATTATAGATCATTGTGGGGTTTACCTAAAACAAAAGTAGGTATTATTTAGACTACTACTAAGATAATATGTCACGCAAACAAATATTCTGTTCTTAAAATACTATAATAAACTAATATTTTTTTGAACTAAGTTAGCTAGGCGTTCATGTTATTTTATTACTGATCCCTAAATCAACTGATAATGGCGTAAAAAATTATGAACACGCAGTTTATAGGTCGGGAAGTTATATAGTTGTCATCTAGCGCAGTCACTTAATAAAATTATTAATAAAATATGTGAAAACAATAAAATTTTAAAAGCGCACGTAAAAATTGTTAGAAACTTACCTCACATTAATCAGTAAACTTGATTGCACAATGGTTTACAACTGATGAAATGGTTTATCACCTCAAATAACAAAGAAAAAAATGCAAATATTAACTTAGCTGTCAAAAACACTGCCAAATTAAATTAACGTGCTAATATAATCTGTTACAAATATTTCGTTCAATAAGCATCATCTTTAAATGACAATAACACAACGATTACATTATATAAAAGTCATATTGTGTGCCATAACTCGACCCGAAGTCGAATACACGCCGCGACAGCTATCATTACATGATATGTAGGTAAATCGCCGACGTGTATATGACTACTGTGCGACTAAGTAGGTATTTATATGACTGTTACACGCAACCTTAGCGCCTTAAGTTGAATAAAATGGGCCCTAATGCCGTCTAGTAAACGTCCTTATGTCATTTATACGATTATACTAAATAACATTAGGTTGCCAGAAAAACGTCTACTCAACGTCGTAAATGTTTGTTGGGTATCCTACATTATTGCGATACTCGTACAACTTTACAACATAATCATACTTCTGTGTTATGAAAAAATGTTAGAGTCAGCAACTTTCTTGTTGTCTGTTTTGTTGATGGATGATGTTGATCAATAGGATGATATCGGGACAAAAGAGAAGTCTATTCCCAGCAGTGGGAGACTCCGGGCTGAAAGGATGATGATCAAAGCAGTGACGGGATTCCATAAAGTCATGTCACCGGAGAAAACGGTGCCACACCAGAATTCCAGTAACTAATGATTATTTTTAAGCCGCGAAAAATTTGCTAATTCACGCTATTCAGTCCGCGCATGCCGCGGTATCTCACGTTATTACGATAACGTCTCGGGGGGTTGCGTCCCTTTGTACCTCCCCCGTCTACGTCCTGACCTCACCCCTCTCACGTGGTTATCAATTACCCCCAATTAGTTCCTATAACAAGCTTATTAGAACAATGCGATATCTTCTTGAAGAAGTGATGTGCTGTTGAGATCTTATGAACAATGCTTCTCTGTTCACAACCAAACACTCGCGGTTTGTTTGTGGAAGAAAATCTAATAAAACGGGATATTTACCATGTTTACTGATTGTTTCGAGTTCCCGACAGTGCTAGTGACCATGTCAGTTTAAAATCTTATAATAACATCGGATATCAAAATATTGCTGGTTCTACCTACGCCACTCGTTAGACATCTGTTAATAGAATTTCCAGACGATGCGAACAAAACGGGCGAATATAACGGATGCTAAATGTCGCAGTTCTTCCAAAAATATTTATTTTTGTCAGCACTCGGTTGTCTGCCTTCCGCTTCCAATCTGTCCCATCCACAGGCATACCTAAATAACGCTAGAGCACCATCCACAGACATACCTAAATAACGCTAGAGCACCTTCTTCGCGTACCACTTCGTGAGCGCGAATTGAAGTATTTGATACTTAACGAGGTTACTGTTGTTACGCAAGCTAATTTGTTTAAAACAACAACGTTACACGACCGTTACAACTCAGGAACTGAATTCTAGACTTTTAAAGAATTTAATATTTAGTCTATTTGATATAGTCATCATCATCAGCCTATAATGTTCCCACTGCAGGGACTCAGGCCTCTAGGAGAGGGGGATGGGCTATAATCCCCCACGCGGGCAGTGCGGGTTGGCAGATGTCACATGTCTTCGAATTTTTAGTTCTAAGAATTCCGGTTTCCTCACGATGTTTTCCTTCACCGTTTTGAGAGCAGCGGTGATGAAATAAATTACACAAAGTAATGCGCCTGCCTGGGTTCGAACCCACGTTAGGAAGTCGGGGCCGACACCATGGGGCCACCGCTGCTCTTTATATAATAGCTCGTGTGTATATTTAGTAGTTAAATAGTAACTAAATAGTGCTGAAAATAAGGCCAGCGATAGCTACTTGAAATAAAGGGACGCTTGGTTTTTATAGTAATCGTGGTACTTGCGTTATCTAGGTTTATGTAAATATATTCGTGGTTCCAACGTTCTTGCTAACGTGTTCGGTCCAGCTGATGATGATGATAGCGGTGAGGTTAGGCAAGTGGTCACCACCGCTGCACTGCCAGGACATGTACGTGTGGCGCATAACGATGCTGGCGGTGACACTACTACATACTGATTGATGAGAACATAACAAATTCTGCTCCATCTTGTTTCGTGTGAGGGCAACGATTTCCGTGAATGTGTGAGACTATTCGTCAGTTCACGTATTCAATTACCAGGATCAGCTTTTCGGGCGAGTGCGTGGATATCGCCCATGATTGTGTTACTGCGGGTCACCCCCCCCCTCCCCCCGCACCCCGCAACACGCGTCCCTCGCACCCGCTCGCACGAATAAATAGATGGCAACATCACATGCGGTCACTTTCATCCTTCACACGCCTCAACTCATTCCAGCAAATTGTTTTCATTTTCTGTTAACAGCCATTTCATTTATGTTCTGTGATCTTCCTGCTTAATCGAATTTTGCATAAATAATACAATTATGTGGGTGTTCACACGGAGGAACTAACTTCAGATGAAATTCACTGTTAACAAAGTGGAAATAAGGAAACAGTGCTCGAACTAAACTGAAACTTATAACTATAAGTACTGAAGTTCGGAATTGAGAGTGAAAGTAAACCCAAACATTGCCGGGTAGGCTGCTGGGAATGCTGGGATGTTCAACAAATGTGAGAGCTCCAACAATCCGTTATAATTACTTTCAGTTATATTCTACTCGTACCACCGTTTATTTACCGAGCACCGTTTTTAATTTGATTTAACCAATCACCGAATGTTTGTGTTTCATTTTACGATCAGCATGCAATTATTGATACCAATCCTTCTACCTACAATATATAAAATTAATATTTAATAAAATATAATGGTTCGATTAAATTATTATACGGTCAAGCAACTTCCGTGTTCCAGTAAGAATAAAGTTGCCGAGAATCGCAGTTGCAGTTGGAGCTCCAGCAGTGGAGTGATACGTTCTCATTGCTACAGTTATAAAATAAGTAAAAGTTGCAATGAGAACGAATCACTCCACTGCTGGAATGGACGGGTATAAATATGTATATATCTATGGGCTACTTAGTGGGATGATTATTATTTAAAATAACATTCATTTATTCTCAGACAAGTATATATAGCCCATAGATATATACATATTTATACTCGTCCATTACAGGCAAACATAAATATGATTAAATACAATCTGTTTTAAAAAATAGAACTTTAAAACTATATTAGTAACACTTCGGTTGTTTACTACATTATGTGGCACTTGTCCGTGGACGGAACACCACCCCCTGCGGGCAAAAGCTCTCTTCGCAGACGAGGTGCAGATAGAACGTTGGTACTCGCACCAAGTTGAGGTTGCGGCGCGACTCTTGCAGCTGCACTCTCGCCACGTACTTGGCTTTCTCACGCACGTGTGACTGTACGGTGCCCTCGGTCACTACAGTGCAGGCGGGAGATGTATATCGGAGTTTTCGGCTTCTCGAAAGTTGGGCTCTGACTGAACCGTCATAAAATCATTATTAGCCCGAATCGGTGCCTTTCCAGGCACAGGATTCCCAGCGGGAGCCGTCATGGCCGCGGTTACGCCAGCGAAATCTTTGCAAACATGTCGAGTTTTCGCAGACACTGCAGGAACAAGCAGCCGGTTACTACAAAGGAGGATAGACGTAGAAACTACGTACATACCTACTCATTGTACTCAGTTTGGTGAGTTTGGTATCATGTTGTTTATTGCGTTGTGTTTCACTCCCCTGTTAGTGGTGTAGTTAGAACGGTGGCTTAACTTTAAAAAACTTAAAATTCATGAAAAGTTTACTGCAACTGCATTTAGCATTCAGGGCACAATGACAAGCCATTTAAAAGTACCTCTAGCTGTGAGTGCTGGCATTCGAGACATTCTGTCGGTGTATAGGCAGGCGTGCACAATGCGGTGCAACGACCGGAGACGTGGGGCCCGAGTACCTCCCGGCCCGGGCCCCAGGGCCCACGGACCGATGTGAAAAAAGACATGTCTTAACACATGATTATCTCAAGGTTTTCATATTTTCATTTCAATGTAAAACAACTTACCATTTACAGTTTGATATCGTGTTCGATTCGTGATTGTGCGTTAAAAAACATAATAATATTAACTGGGATGTGTAGAAGGATAACTCGGCGTTGGGACCACGGTGGTTGTGTTGTGTTGTTAATTCACACAACACACATCCCACCTGCGATGTTCGCGCCTAACAACAAACAAGCCGAACGTCCCGTGTTCCGGATGTAGGGGGGGGGGGGTAAGGTGCGGACGCAGGTGTCGCTGTAACTCTCACAACACTACATTTGTTGAGCACACGTCGCGAGCGGGGAACGCGCGGCGTACTACTCGGGATACACTCTGTTTACTAATACCATAGTTCTAATGTTATTGCGTATCTTAACTTGGAGTACGAGTTCGTTAACTTTCATAAAGTAAACCGCAAACTTGATGCTCTTTCATGTAGCTCCGTGATGTAGCAATAACCCAGAGTAAGTATACAATACAAACTATTCGATTTCAAAGCTCTAATAGTAGTTGAACTCAGGGTTATTGCACCGGAGTGAGATGTTCCTCAGACAGCTGTACGACGGCGGTAGTTCTACATAAATGTATAAAGCAGGGATCAGATGGAGCCGAGGGGGCGGGGATGGGATGCAGGGAGGGGTGGGAGGGGGGGTACATGACAGAACCGTCTTCTAGCAGACAGGTCACGGTTGAGGTAAGTCACAGCCACAGAAGAGATAGCTGCAGAAGACCTCAACACAAATCAAATCAAATCAAATCATTTATTTGCATAACACAGGTTCAGAGGATGTTACAAAAATAATATAATATGTTACACTGTATTATAACCATACGAGGTGTGCAAATATATTTTTGGAATTTATGACAGAATAAGATTGTTCAAGTTATCAAATTACAAATTACATTGACATTCAAAATAAAAATAGTCTATTGTATTACATATAATTGAATTCGAAATAGTAAAATAAAAAAAATAAAAAAAAATAATAATAATATAAGGAAATGTCATGCAAATTAATAATGTCATAGTGATTTTATTATTCGTCACATTTAGTCAACATACAAATAAATTCTGCAATTAAAATATAATGTCGTTTTCTTCTAAATATTCTTTTATATTATAATAACATTTATTTATTAGGAAGGTGCGTAATTTCTTCTTAAATAGAGGAGTAGGCAACTTCCTAATGTCATCGGGCAATTTGTTATATATTAGTGATGCCTTACAAATGATGCTTTTATTGAGTAGTGACGTTTCCCCATATGGTATTTGTACATCCAACTTGTTTTTGTCACGTAATTGTCTGTAATAGCTTTTAAAGGCAGTCTTATAATAGCTTGGATTCGTTTTCACAAATATATTTAATTCGTATATGTACAAGGAAGGTAACGAGAGAATTTTTAATTTTTTAAAGTAAGGTTGACAGCTTGTAGTACTGTCTAGGTGGCACATAGCTCTAATACATTTATTTTGGGCTTTGAACACAAATTCCTTGTCTACCGAGTTGCCCCAAAATATTACACCATATCTTAATATAGGTGCTACAAGTCCGTGATACGCTGTTAAGACGGCTTCTTTGTTGACAATTTTGGAAAGTTTGTACAGAGCGAATGAGGATTTATTAATTCTTTTACAGAGATTATTTAAGTGTGTTTTCCATGATAAATTGTAATCTATATCAATTCCCAAAAATTTTGTATTTGTTACAGACTGTATTATCTGTCCGTCGTAATTAACTTTAATAATTATTTAGGTTTGAGTCTTTGGTAAAAGTGTATTATTTTTGTTTTATCCATATTTATTTTAAGATTATTGTTAATTAACCACTGAATTATTGTCCTTAGTGTTTGATTTACTTTATCTTCATAATCATTTAGTTGGTCACATTTTACTATTACTGTGCTATCATCTGCAAACAGTCATACAACAAATATGTCATATTTAAACAACATCAGCAAATAACGAAATACGAAAATTATTTGAACGTGAAACATACATAGAGAATGCCTTGTGGCATTAAGTCCGCCTATGTATCACTCTTGTACATAAAGTTAAAATATATACAAAAAAGGGAAACTTTACTCCATACTCATTTCAATGACGAGACTTTAAGAAGTAAATTCCATTAGTCCTTATAAAACTTTCGTTGAAGCACAACAAAGCCTTTCATTAAAATGTGGATGATAATCCGCAGTCAATAAAACTGCACTCTCGTTTGATTGATAGCGCACTCGATTGGCCGCGGCTATCATTGGCACAGCCATCAATTGCCATCAATTGCCATCCATTGCCACTGACCATTAGGGGACAATTAAGTTGACAGGTAATTGCTGGATAATCGCGATATAAATGATATACTACGAAACGGATTTATGTCAAGCGATATGATTGCATAAAATATAGGTATCGCTGACGTATTTGTGATCAGGCTAACTCTTACGCCCCGCGTATGGCTTGAGGCGACGCGATGCGACTTGCATGAAGTAACACGCGAGCAAGTCGCGTCGCTGTAACTCTTGGCATAATCTACATATAACATCACGCCTGTAATCCCCGAAGGGTTATGCAGAGGTGTACCCAACAGTACACCCACATTTCGCCAGTTATGTTTAAGTCCCATGTAATAGGGGGCGAGCCTATTGCCATCAACCGGGCACAAATCCAGACTCCGTGGCTGTTACTGATAAATTCCTGATGGAAAAAGCCAATAACACTTTGCCCGACCCGGGAATCGAACCCAGGACCTCATGCTCAGCAGTCGGACTTGCGACCACTAGACCAACGAGGCAGTCACATGTGTTTAATTAATGTTATTACTTTAAATACATCTATGAACCCTGTGCTATTAATTTATCTATCACCACAATTTTTTTAGTGTGTTTCTTTGAGTCTTACCCTAAAACGTGATTTTTCGCCCCAAAAAAAGTAATTTCTCAGTAATAATTTTGCGTACAGTTACATAGCTTGATGTACACTGAGATAGATCAAGTTGTGGATCAATACAATGCTTGGTTGACATCTTTGTGAAGAGTCTGTTTACACTTTATATCTAGACGAGAATTTAAGTTTAGGATCTGTCACGGGACTTTGTAACATAAGCCAACTATCAACGTAAAATTCCCTGAAAAATGTTTGTAATATAATGGGAAGGGCTTACGACCAAATAAAACGACATCCTATCATATCATATTTTTAGAGCGTAGGCAGTACTAGACCATTTCATGTGTTGACAGTTGTGATGTGCCCCAAATAGTCCATTACTGTGGATATCGAGTGGCGTGGCACTCGAGCCCACTCGTTGGCGAGATGTGTGCGCGGTGTCTGGTTCCAAGGTCGGTCTAGCGGAGGAGACGTCACGCGGGAGCGCTGTGTGCTCAGTGTCCGGTGCCGCGTCAATCGCGAGGATGTGGCCGGTTCGAGTGGGAGACATGACTTATAGACGTCATAGCTTTATCGCCTACATTCAGTATTCGCTAACGGTTATTTGACTTTTGTGGAACTCCACGACTATGTAGTACAGTTAAATACCTACCTATGTTCAAATCATGAATACGAGTGCGACATTATTTTGACGCACACTGGCGCTGCACCTCACGCACTCACGAATCCTTGTGTCCTTGTCATTGGTGATAGTAACTTAGTACTTTTCTTTATGTATTGAAATTATTACTTCCAAATTTTGAATCGGGTTTTGTTAATAATTTATAGGCTGTTTATTTTTAACCGACTTACAAAAAGGAGGAGGTTCTCAATTCGTCTGTATGTTTTTTTTTGTATGTTTGTTCTCGTATATGTCCGTCATTAAAGAACCTATTTTCAAAGTTCTTTTTGCATTCAAAAGAGTATACTCCCGAGGGGATCCCATTGTCACCAAGTCAGTATCTGATGATGGGATCCCAGGTAAATCGAGGGCAACACTCAAATTTTATAGGCACTTGTTACGTTTTCCATATATTTTCTAAAGCTGTTCATGTATTTGCGTCTGATATCATAATCTCTTGTAGATGCGCTGATGATGGAAGGTACAACTCCTCAACGGTTAGGAGTTGAAAGAAAATTCTTTCAATATTATACGTAGTTATGGACCGATAGTTGTATTCTTTCAGGCTATTATGTTAACTTGATGATGATGGCATCCCAGAGAAATCTTAGGGCAACCCTCAAATTTTATAGGCACGTACAATACGTGATTCGTGCTTTTTCTAAAGCTTTTCAAGTATTCGCATTTAGCAGTTATCACTTCATGTTGATGAGCTGATGGTGGAAGGTACAACTCCTTTACGGTTAGGAGTTGAGGGATAATTCTTTAATACAATATTATGGGGACGTACATATGGTTGTATTCTTTCAGGTTATCTAGGTGAGCTGATTATGAAAGGTAGGTACTAAACACAAAAAGTGAATAAACAAAATCACAAAAAAGTGAAAAATAAACTTCAGAAAAAAAATCAGCTTCTGAAGTCGGTGGCAAAAAAACGAAATCAAGAAACAAATGTCACCGACTTCAGAAGCTGATTTTGTTTTTTTCACTTTTTTGTGTTTTTGAAGTCGGTTTTTTCACGGCACCCTAATCCTTTTCTTCAATCAAAGTAAAGTAAAGTTATAACATCAGCTACATGCCAGTAATCTTAAACATGTAATAAAATGTTTTTTTGAGTATAAGGATAAGTAAGTATTGCACTCATTAAAAAGTTGTTATTTTGTAATTACAAGCAGACATTTCATTTTTATTTCTTTTTCTTCTTCGCTTGCCTTAATTACCAGATAGCCGTTGAATACAAGTAGAATACGTGAATAGCGTCGGACGCGGTGACGCGGTGACGCGGTGCGTGTGACGCTCTCTGTGTCCTACTGTGCATGTAAGCCACGCCACCGCTGCACCGCAACGAGTACACAGAACGCGACCGACAAGCACACATACATCTATACTGGTCACACCATACGAGTAGGTCGCACAGGTGTGATACTAATGACGCTCCTACCTAACGCTAAACATTTTCTAAAAAACCTTTTTGTTCGTGAAGTAGTGTACGAGTATAATTATTATGCAATGCTTACGTGAATGTCAAAGAATTTACTGATAGAAGCGTATACTCCCAAACTCGTTAAATTATGTACGAGCCCTAACTAATAAATACTTGTTCAACAAACACCTAAATGACGCGTAATACTGTCTGTCATGAACATTGCGTAGTTGTAACTGTCGGTACATCAGTAAACAAACAAAAATAATTTAAAATAACATCATGCCCGTATTCCCTTAAAGGGTGGAGAGGGACCCACGTAATAGGGGGCGAGCCTATTGCCAATTTCCGGACACAATTCGAGCCCCTGGGGTACTATCGAGCATTCCTTGAAAAAGCCAAGAACACTTTCCCGAAATGGAATCCAAGAGCATTAATCGATTTAAAGCCTTTGATTTTGGGAACGCTTGAGTTTTTATTAAATGAAAACATCGGGAACTTATCATGAGCCGGTATGGCTCCGCGGAGGAGTGTGTGCTACTCGTAGCTGGAGCTCGGCGATTGGATGCGGAAGCTTTTAGTGTCATAATCAATGATTCAGGAGGACGTAAGAGTGCTCCTCTCGCGAACGAATACGATTGTCAAGGAAACGGATCGAAATACCCTTAACTAAGCTGAATAGCACTTTTTCTATACGTCATTGCGATCATTTTTTGTTTTACTATAATTGTTGGACCATTGGAAACGTTCTAGTTGCAGAGAAAATGGAGTTCAAAGTTTCAACTTTTTCACAACTTTACTTAAATTCCTCCATGACCCCGTAGTATTCAATGTTTCCCTACAATGTTTTGACGTCGAGGTTGACCGTAAACCGCGAAGGGTCCGATACACCTTGTTTATTGAAGAATTTTAGTTGAAAGTTGATTGTGTAGAAATTTATTTAAATTGTGTCTACAGATTCAAGTTTCAACTAAAATTCTGTATCAGTCGTATGCAATGGCTATGGCATAACAAATAGACACAGTGTTTGAAGCTGCCTATTTTCTGTACATGTACATGTATGTACACTATGTACAGTCCAAGTTCTATTGCTACCGATTCTCATACTCTGGTGGTGCACATGGAATTATTGTATTTGTCCGCTTTTGTAGCTTAAAGTTAAAATAGTATTTAAATACTTTTTTAGGGCAACCCTCCAACTTTATAGGCACTTATGACGTGTTACATATATATTCTAAACCTGTTCAAGTATTTGTGTGTGGTCATCATTATATCATATAGATTCACTGATGATGATGGAAGGCACAACTCCTCAACGGTTAGGACCTGATAGAAAATTCTTTCAAAACCATACGTACTTATAAAGTGATAGTTGTATTCTTTCGGGGTATTAGATCTGCTGATGGCATCCCAGAGAAATCGAGGGCAAACCTCAAATTGTATGGGCATTTATTACGTGTTTCGTGCTTTTCCTAAAGTTTTATAAGTATTTGCATCTAGCAGTCAGCAGCAGGCAAAAAAGCTTAAAGTTAAAAAAGTATTTAAATACTTTTTTAACTTTAAGCTTTTTTTATTTAAACTCACATTAGTTCCGGACAGACACATGTACACAGACATATACATAAGCATCACATGTCGTGGTCATTGCTCTTGTCTAATAGGAACAGCACATTACACTTATTTCATAACAAAAAAAAGCATTGATTTTATGAACGATAATAATAATGTTTGTGTTCCCTGTAATACTTGTTATTTAGTGACGTGTGTTCGGCCGCGGGATGGCGGGATGGCAGGTCGATCGGGGCGATTGCAGGATTACCGCGTGATGGATGAATCCTGCCCGCGTGCGACACGTGGTCGGACTCACAGTAACGGACAACAATAGAGGGGGGGGGCGGGGGGGGGGGGAGGGGGGAGACACAAAAACGTGTCCATGCGATATTATAATGTTCAGGTTCAGTTAAGTTTGCAGCTGACATTGATGACCCAGTATAGTCATCATCATGAATGCGAGTATTTCATATGGAGCGGCTGCCTAGATGAACTCTACGAGTACCCTTAGCTGGATTCCACACTTTTAAGCCATTGAAAACCGCGCTAAACTTCGAACGTGCTTCCTTCACGGTTCAAGAACGACTTGCCTCGTATTTTTTCATGAAGGTTGTACCTATCACTTTTGCTTTATCGCTCGTATTCTACTACATAAGACGGAGACAGACATCCGTATTCATTACTTCTTACTCCGTTTCATAAAGTGTCTGCCGTCCGATCTGGTTGGGGGGAGGGGGGGCTACTCTGTATGCCGCACCGTGTGCTTCTGCTGAGCCAGGGTCTCGCGGTGGGCCGCCGCGCGCCGGTAGCTGCACTCGTCACTTTATATTTGATATCTTGCGCAATCCCCTCAAGCATTTAACATTTCCCTCAATTCAAATTTTAATGAATTCAAAGAGGTAGGTATTCCGCCGCGCCGCTGTCGCAGTGTCGTGCCGCGCCGCTGTCGCAGTGTCGTGCCGCGCCATTCCGTTTTCCTGTTCCTACAATTCGGCGAAGTTTTGCCTTCGAATTTATCCTTATTCGCTAATACAAGTAAACAAATGCGTGTTTTTTTATTCGGCACCCTTCGTGGATCACGTTGTCCTGGTAATTGTAAAACAATAACAATAAAGAAGAGATTTGTGCGAGCTGTTGTTGTGTCTCTATGCCGTACGCCGCACGCGCACGAATTGAACGAAATGAATGGTAAATAACAATCGTAATGGATGCTGTGACGAGTAATGGCTATCTAAATATGCTGTAACATTTATTTGTGATATAAACTGGATTTATTATCGTCCGGCGGGAGTCGTAACAAGCGACCCGAGGGTAGCGTGTAGGGGACGTGCGGGGTTGAGGGGGGGGAGAGAAGGGGGAGAGTAGGTCACAGATAAACAAGTGTCGCCTCGTATAAAACAAGTGGTCGTAGTCGTAGCAGCCGGTACATACCGCCGCGCGGTCGAGTGGGTGTCATACACTAATACGTCTGATATTTGAAGCTCAAAACCGGAATATTATGCTACTCAGGGATCAAGCATTCTAATGGCGAAAGAACTTTTAAAATCGGTGGTATAGTTTTTGAACAAATCTTTCGTCTTGATAATATGTATTATTAAAAACGTTTTTGCAAAAAAAAACCGACTTTAAAAACAAAAAAGTAAAAAATAAACTTCACAAGAAAAAGCAGCTTCTGAAGTCGGTGACATTTTTTTGTTTGATATCGTTTTTTTGTGCCACCGACTTCAGAAGCTGCCTTTTCTTGTGAAGTTTATTTTTTACTTTTTTGTGTTTTTCGTTTTTGTGTTTTTCACTTTTTTGTGTTTTTGAAGTCGGTTTCTTTTTTGCAAAATAGTTTTTTTTATTTTGCAATTTTTAGTTAATAAATTTTACAAATATTTACTATACATTTAACATTCAACCAAGAACCCTAACCCTTAACCTTCAAGATTGACTTATTATTGCTTTTAACTCCTAACCGTTTAGGAGTAGTACCTTCCATAATCAGCTCACCTAGAGAACCTGAAAGAATACAACCATATATACGTCCCCATAATATTTTACTAAAGAATTATGCTCCAACCCCTAACCGTTGAGGAGTTATACCTTCCATCATCAACTCATCAACATGAAGTGATGACTGCTAGATGCAAATACTTATAAAACTTTAGGAAAAGCACGAAACACGTAATAAATGCCCATACAATTTGAGGTTTGCCCTCGATTTCTCTGGGATGCCATCAGCAGATCTAATACCCCGAAAGAATACAACTATCACTTTATAAGTACGTATAGTTTTGAAAGAATTTTCTATCAGGTCCTAACCGTTGAGGAGTTGTGCCTTCCATCATCATCTGTGAATCTATATGATATAATGATGACCACACACAAATACTTGAACAGGTTTAGAATATATATGTAACACGTCATAAGTGCCTATAAAGTTGGAGGGTTGCCCTCGATTTCCCTGGGATCCATCCCATCATCACATCCGGACTTGGTGACAATGGGACTACCTCGGGTCAACCTGATACCCAGAAACAATACAATAATCGCTCCATAAGTGAGTATAAATTAGAAAGATTTTTTTTTCAACTCCTAATCGTTGAGGAGTTGAACCTTCCATCATCAACAGTAAATTCACATGATATTATGATAGTCAGACGCAAATACTTAAATAGCTATAAAAAATATATGAAAAACATCATATGTGTCTATAAAATTTGAGGGTTGCCCACGTTTTTCTTGGATCCCATCATCAGATCCTGATTTGGTGACAATGGGACCACCTCGGGAGTATACCTTTTGGATCACAAAAATAATTTTGAAAATCGGTTCATTAATAACGGAGATATGCGATAACAAAAAAAAAACATACAGACGAATTGAGAACCTCCTCCTTTTGGAAGTCGGTTAAAAATAGACGCAGAAAGACAAGAGTGGTATAACTAAGGTACCTACCTCGTTGTGTCTCCTCAACCGGCAGTCTGTGCCTGCCCGCCATGTATCAGTACACGCATAACATCTCACTTCGTCGAGCAAGGGCGTGACTACACATACACAATACTTGCCGAAGGTCAACAACTTTCCATAAGGAAAACGTTCCGACCGCGCAAACAACCCGCGATCACATCGCTCGGATTGTGTCGGCACATGTATTAATATCGCACACACACACAACACGCGGTCTTCGGGGAAATATGTCGCACACTCGCCAAGCATGCCGTGTAGAACTAGCCTTAACGCGTCAAAACTAATACCTACATAATTGGAAGTTTGGGAGTATACACAAACTACTAGAAAACTAATGCCGAACAATTAATTTTTGTATTACTCTTACTGCGGTACTCAGAGATATTAACCTTTCGTATGCCGTGTAATTAGACACAATTAAAAAGCCATTGTGTCTCGCGTAAATCTACGTTCCGGCATACAAAAGGTTAATGATTACTTAAGCCGTCACTTAGTAAAGATTTGACATATTTTTGTATGACAAAACTGTCAAAACCTTTACTAAGTGATGGCCTAAGTAATCATTAAAGCTCTCTGAGTGCGTCAGTTAGAAACTGAAAATAAGTACTTAGAATTTTTTATGCGGGATTTAAACCTATCGTGAAAAAAATTCTTACGGATTCTTAATGTAACGCATTACCATTTTTTTTTTGATGATGTGTGGAAAATCATCAAATAACCCCTCCCGCTCTTGGGCAGAGCGAAAGGGAGTGTCAGACTTCTACTGACTAAATACCACCCATGTTCCTTCTTAGCCCTTCA
This sequence comes from Diarsia brunnea, assembly GCA_949774965.1. Classification (NCBI taxonomy): domain Eukaryota; kingdom Metazoa; phylum Arthropoda; class Insecta; order Lepidoptera; family Noctuidae; genus Diarsia; species Diarsia brunnea. The sequence continues at coordinate 19,956,262 of OX459009.1, forward strand.
TGTCGAGGCCACGGTATCTCTTGCGAACAACCCGCAGCCCCGACGGGAAAATATTGTTTGTACCCAGTAAGTTACACTTCAATGAGATTGTAGATCGCAAACAATTGCAGTGTCTATAGTGGTGGCTTGTGGTAACACACTTTGCGGAGTGGAAGGCGCACGGCTGTCATTACTGACCACCAGCACTGCGGGTTAGTGCTACTGGACAGGTCAGGGGTGAGGTATGAGGCAATATTCACTTTTGTTTAAGATAGCGTTTGGCAATATCTACCAGAACTTCCTTAACTATTTCAGAATTTATAACGAGATAGACTTATTATAATATTGTAACTAATTGTCAGCGCTGTCAGATTACTTACGTATAATCTACTCAGATGTCAAAGCCTAGAATAAGAACGGAATCATAACAAAGCTGAAAATGCTATCTCCATAAAGTGAAAGACGTTCAAAAACATCAAGCAACGACTTCCACGAACAGCGAGCGCATAATCGGATCAGTCGCCTTGCTACAGGCTACCGCGTCGTCCCACGCCGTCCCGCGCTGCTTGGCGGTTCGGGACGCGGGCGGGACGGCGCGGGACGGGAGGACGCCCGACATTCAAATGGAAATGTTTTGTGATTCACACAGCGAAGCAAGAAACTGCGAGACGGCATGACTCCCGGCCGGCTCCCGGACGGCTCCCCGACGGCTCCCAGACCTCGGTAAATTAAACATTTTACCGTTGGCCGGGAATTAAACACCATTGTTTTAGTTTGTTGGATAAAACTTATGGAGCGACCCGCCTTCCCCGGACAAACGAATCAAGGGGCTATACAAGGGGCATAATTCCAAATGACATCTTATGGTCCATGGTTGATTTTTTGTTTACTGCGCTTAATTCAAGAAAGTAAAACTAGTAATGTATGTTAAACACATCGATTCTGTCTCTGTTCTGAAGTGGATCGTCTGCGTTGGCCGGCGCGCGGCCAGGACGAGTGCGCAATTATTAAGTCAGCGGAGGGGACGCTCCTTCGAGTTTATTGTTATTTTTATTAAAATCCCTCGCGATGTGACCCCCAGCCTGGCCCAGCCATAAGTCGCGATGGAATAAAACCAATTAAGTTTATCCACATTGTGATAATTTATGTTGAGAAGAGTGAAAGAACATCTTTCTATTTCGACATTTAGGTTTTATATTCGTATTACTTTTAGTATTGTTATATTATTATGTAAGTATATTCTATAAGTATAGCCGAAAAGTTCTCGTGTGGCGACCACGAACCGGAAGACGTTGCGTTGGAAGGCCTCCCACAAGGTAGACCGATGACCTGGTGAAGGTTGCGGGGACCCGCTGGATGCGAGACGCACGGGACCGGTTAATGTGGGGAGGCCGATGTCCAGCAGTGGACGTCTTTGGGCTGAAATGTTGATGATGAAGTATTTCATATATTTTGTTTAAAATAGTTATCTGCTTTATGTTTTATGTATTCCATTTTTTTTAACACTCTATGTCTAGATCTGAAGGGTGATATGTTGTTTTTAACCGACTTCCGAAAAGGAGGAGGTTATCAATTCCTCTGTATGTTTGTTATCGTATATCTCCGTCATTCATGAACCGATTTTCAAAATTCTTTTTGTGTTCGAAAAGGTATACTCCCTAAGTAAGGTCCCGTAAATGTATTCGAAAATGGAAAACTGAAAACTAAAACTTTTATTGCAGTCGGGGGACAGTTCGGTGGAACAATTCTTTGCAGGTCCCCCGACTGCAATAAAAGTTTTAGTTTTCAGTTTTCCATTTTCGAATACATTTACGGGACCTTGCTCCCATTCATCGCTGAATTCCTTTGACTTGTTTTTTATTTTTTAGTTTACTTTTTGTCATGGCATGCGTGTTTTTTAATTTTTTTAATTATTTGTTTTTTATTTCATATTTTTTAGTGATATATCGGTATTTTGACCTTTAACCAATATGGCACGATATATTAGTTTATTTTTCAGGAAAGCAATGTCGCGCTAAGGATAATGCGATACTAAATCGATTGTTTTTTATGCATACTAACTTTGAGATCTGAGGTAATTTAGTTCTTGTAGTGACAGGTAAATTAGGAAAGTTCTTAACTGTGTCATGTGTCTTGATTTACCGCTTCTGTCCAATGTTGTGTGTACTGTGTGCACTGTCACAGGTCAACATAATATGAGTGGTAGCTAGTGCCGCTTGATATTATCTTCTCCGTTAACAGGGACTATAATATGAAAGATCTTTTGAAACACGAAGTTATTATCAAACTGTTTTATCACATTCTGACTTTTCATACAAACTTAAAAACCATTTAGGTGCCGTCGTGGATGGATTTGGGAGTTGTAACCTAGCCAGTTTTATTTTATTTATTACAGAGAATCTATTGATATGTAGCTTATTCGTATAGAATCCCGGGTTTAAAATGTCACCATATCATTTGTTGAGTAGTATTACTAGTAAACAATAGATATTGAACACTACTGTGGTATATTTTTGTAATCTACTTAATAAGTTCTAGACGATGATTATATTTTTTATTGAAATTACAATAAAAACAAATTAAAATTTCTTTTTATTTCTAAACCATGGCCACCCTATTATGTTTTTTGATATTTTATCTAGCCTATGTTACCCGGGGTGACGCAATGAATCTAACGATACCACATACATCAAAATCGGTTCAGGCGTTTGGAAGTTATGGTGGAATAAAGAAACTCACAAACAAACAAACATACATACATACATACATACATACATACATACATACATGAACGCTAAAAACATAACACTCTTTTTTTGGAGCAGTCGTGTAAAAAAGGACGTTCTCAATCTTGTTTTTATGTATATTCACCGATTACTCGGAGGCGCCTGAACCGATATAGAAAATTCTTTTTTTTTGAAAAGGAGATATCCCAAGGGTGGTACCATGATAAGAAAATCAAGATCTGATGATGGCATCCCAGAGAAATCGAGGGTAAACCTCAAATTGTGTAGGCATGGATTACGTGTTTCGTGCTTTTTCTAAAGTTTTTTAAGTATTTGCATCTAGCAGTCATCACTTCATGTTGATGAGGTGATGATGGAAGGTATGACTCCTCAACGGTTAGAAGTTGGAGCATAATTCTTTAGTAAAATATTATGGGGACGTATATTTATGGTTGTATTCTTTCAGGTTATCTGGGTGAGGTGATTATGGAAGGTACTACTCCTAAACGGTTAGGAGTTGAAAGCAATAATAAGTCAATCTTGAAGGTTGTAATGTTTGTGTTTTTCTGTATGGGTTTTTATTTTTAATTCGCTGCTGGAGTGAGGAGTAGGTTATATAAGTAATTGATACCTCCTTGTACCTCGTTATAAATTGATTTTATTTTTTTAATGTTCTAGAACAAAAGCTTCTAATTTCAAAATGTCAGGATGACTGGGAACCGGGTCGTCAGTGCCAGTCTATGCCAGGGCTCGGTACGGAAAACATCTCAACTACGAAGCTTACTAGTTTTTTGAGCAATATAATCTTCATTACGGTGGTCTGCGTCGTGAAAAAAAAAGTGCCCGAGTGACGTTCCTCGGCCCTCCTCCTCGATCCTCCTCTTCGGGTCTCCTCTTCGCCACTCCTGACGTCCGCCGGCTACTGCTTCAGCCGGAGGGACGTTTCCTTGATCCTCCTCGCGCCTCTTCTGCGTCTGATGGAAGCTGAAGATTGACTGCAGGCTACAACCGGCCCCTTTGCGAGCTCAACGACTGGAAGGCCTGACTTGAGGCTTTCCATCTGAGAAACCTCCTGGACTCTTCATATCTCTGGACCTTCACCCCAGTTTCCCTAATTTTTGTATATTATTTTAATAAGAATTCTCCAGCATCCAGTAGGTAGGGCTTGATAGGTTTATTTGTATTTTATTGTCTTAAAATTAAATAACTGTTTACCTTTTACCTTTTTCTATTAAACTGTGCTCTCCTCCTAGGTAGGAAAATGCTTATTGTGGCCTTACATTTATCAGGCTCCCCCTGTTAAATGTAACGTTACAAGGTTAAGGGTTAGGGTTTATGGTTGAATGTTAAATGCATAGTAAATATTTGTAATATATATTAACTAAAAATTGCAAAATAAAAAAACTTTTTTGCAAAAAAGAAACCGACTTCAAAAACACAAAAAAGTGAAAAACACAAAAACGAAAAACACAAAAAAGTGAAAAAAAAAATTCTTACGGATCGTCGGTGGCAAAAAAATACGAAATCAAACAGAGAAAATGTCAGTTACTTCAGGAGCTGCTTTTTCTTGTGAAGTTTATTTTTCACTTTTTTGTGTTTTTCGTTTTTGTTTTTCACTTTTTTGTGTTTTTGAAGTCGGTTTTTTTTTGCAAAAAAGTTTTTTTTTATAGTATTTCTTTTCGCGGATGCTGGAGCAGATTTCTCTAGAATAAAGCATCACCTTTGACTATTTTCTTTTCTGTATTTATTGTGTACATTAATTGTTAAATAAATGAACCATTCGGTTTTTAAAGACGTATGAGCTAAGTGCTGAGATTGTCCCTATGTGCGGGGTGCACATTCCACCGTGTAGCCTGTAGGTACTCGAGGGGTGGTTGGTTGCGAGCGTCACACGACCGACGTCGGTGACGTCATCAGTTGGGACAGCAGGATGGCTTGGGATCATCCTATCGAGTGCGGGATAGCTGATAGCCACGAGACACACCATGATTGTGAGTATCTGAGAGAAAGCAAGTGTTTTAGGTACACTTTCTTCGAGGACATAATTATGTAGATAATACTATGATCTGAGCCTGCTGTATGTATATTATCATCGCTGTATGTCGAGTTCAGCGCCTCTCGACAAACGAACGGATTACAGATCCCAGTGATCACTGAACGCGAACCAATTACTCGGCGCACGCAATCACGCTATCATTGGAGTGTGAGAGCTCTCGCACTCGCGGCGTTTTTATCAATATTCCTCATGTACATGCTAATCTCGCTTTATATACAGAATAAGATACCCGTCCACTGCTCTTGTTTATTTCGTTTCTACCACTAACCGTCACCCGGGACCGGACGCGTTTTTTTTTCACATTTTCCATGAATGTCTTCCATCTCTTCATGAATGGGAGAGCCCATTAAGAGATGTTCTGTTTATGAAAAAAGTTTAAAGGTATTGTATTGTATTCGTTATACTAATGCGTGTGTGTGTGTTAATCTCCTGAGTATCACAGATCATGATATTTTTGGACATTTTAACTGCGAGTATATCGCAGAGTCCTGCGAGGGGGGCGGGGAAGGTCTGGAAGAATCGCCTTCATTTAAATGCTGCAATCTAAATGCATGTAACCGATGCCCCCTCCCCCCCTCCCCTCGCGCTCGCCCATGAGACCTATCTCAACGAGATCATAATACAGCACTACATAATTATATGTATCTGATACTCGTATAATAACATTATAGTAGCCGTCGCTAAGGGGATTTTTAAAGTTATGCGTGTACTGTAAACTAGACTTATAAAGTGTAACTAATCAATAGGCAGGAGTGGTGAGCGTGAGGTGAAGTGATGCAAATGTTCTCTTAACTAAGTTTAAAGTAACCACCAGACAAGCTACTGAACAATCAACACTGCCAACAGGCTGAACAGCTTTTGTCTCGTGAATAGATCTGCTCCGTCTGCTTGATACGAAGGGAACTGGAAACGAGAACTTAATGTGAAGAATGTTTGAAACATGCCTAATACGCAGTACGCACACCATGTAAGCGAGTATAATAATTATTATAAGTTAGAAGATAATATCGTTGATAAAAATGTTTGGCTAAATGCTGGTCCTGCTCCGCACTCTCACTCCTCCAGTTGGGCTCATGAACTACGATTTAAATGTTTGGAAGAGATGCTGCTCTTCCAGTTCTTTCTATTTATCTGTGTACTTAATTACCATTGTTTTATATTTTAGCCGCATTATTTCATTGTTCGTGAGTGTTAATTTTATAATGGCCAGTTAAATTGTTTCTCCGGGACTTCGTTGAGTTTCATCGTCTCAGCATTTTTTCAGTGCTGTTGATTCTGGCTTTTACGACTTGCAGTGGTTTGGCAATAGTGTGATGAACTTGTCACAATAAAAAAAAACGACACTCCTATGAATCTATATACATTTAAACAAATTCGCAAGTAGCAAGAGTTACATGTAAGCAGCTAGTACTTGTATCCTGTGTATAGTCTGTTCACTACGAGCTGAGAGCTGTGAAACCGCGCTGAAGTGTGCTAAAGCAGCTGCATTACTGGCTGCCATTGTGCACCATTGTGTACCATTGTGTACGGTGTGTAGGCGAGCCTCCCATGAATACACAAGCACTCCACTCACAGCCGTGTAAAAATATTATTCCGAGCGGGTGCCATTTGGCGGCGAGCGAGCCGTTCCCGACACACCTATGTGCCATGTAGTTAACTAGCGCGTCATAGAGAGGGCACGGGCAGAATTCTTGCACCCTTGTTCACTATACTCAGGTGTCTGGCTGCTGATCCAGTATCTACTTCAACAATATAGTTGCCAGCGTGATGACGCTAGCTCATACATTAAAACATGTTTTTACCATTTGACCCATGTTAGTTTAAAACTGAAAACTTTTTGAGACTTGTTCTTCTGGATTGTTACGTTACATTCAAATGGACGTTACAGTGTTGAAAGTGATAGTTGAACAAGTCGACCTTCTGCTCATACTTACTTCGAGTTGAACTGCTCCAACATAATGTGAAATAACTCGTACACGCTGCTGTTTGAATTTACTCAAACAATAACGAACCGAATGTATTAATTTATCTGATCGAGCGCTTCGCTCGTCGATGTTCGACAGATCACTCGCCGCGTGGGGAGCACCTCTGCCTTCATGAGTAGCCTGTGTAGCGGTGCAGGGCGGTGTCAGTTTCTTGGATACGTTCCAGTTCATCCGCAGATAGTCGCACACTGCTCCACAATACATTTCTTCCCAAGATGGCCGCTGTGTAAGTGCATACTACGACTACCTTTGTACGTGACTGCAGTGTCATTGTATCTCGTGTATACGACATGCCCACAACAGGGTTGAAATATGTGTATGAGATCGTTGCTTGGTCATGGTCGCTTGGATGTACACAAAACTATCTTGTGTTTGTAATTGTGCGGCCGCTAAGCACGGTAATTAGCGGCGGCGGTCCTGGTAGACTAACACTGCGTGTCAGTCTTGTCATTCGGTAACGTAAAAATATGTAGATAATGTAGATATTACCAATCTAAATATATATAACTCAAAGGTGACTGACTGACATAGTGATCTATCAACGCACAGCCCAAACCACTGGACGAATCGGGCTGAAATTTGGCATGTAGATAGATGTTATGACGGCATCCGCTAAGAAAGGATTTTGGTCAATTCTACCCCCAAGGGGATAAAATAGGGGATGAAAGTTTGTATGAAACTTTGTCAATTTTAAACCGATCGGGCTGAGACTTTGCATGCATAAAGCTACTATGACGTAGGCATCCCCTAAGAAAGGATTTTGATAAATTCCACCCCTAAGGGGATAAAATAGGGGATGAAAGTTTGTATAAATCTTCTTAGATTTTCGACTGATTGAACTGAAATTAAATTGGAGTTACTATGATGAAGACGTCCGCTTAAATAGGATTTTGATAAATTCAACCCCCATGGGGATAAAATAAGGGATGATGGAGGATGTAAATGCATTAGTTTGAACCTATCAGTACCTAATGGAACGAATAAATTAAGACGAACAAAATAATTTTTAGTTCTAAATGTTGACAATAGATGGCGTTAGTAGTATTTTTAAAAAAGAAAGAAAAGTATTTATTAGACTCACACAGGACAAAACAAATAACAAATGGTTTAATTAACAATAAAACAAAAGTATTAAAAAAATATGGCCTTTGCCCAGCAGTGGGACAGTGTAGGCTAAAAAAAAAATATAAATATATATATTTTTGTTTCAACTGCCTCCGTGGTCGAGTGGTTTAGGCGTTTGCCTTGTGACCCGGTGGTCGTGGGTTCGCTTCCCGCGGGAAGCATACTTTGTAAAGTTGTTTCCAGTTTGGCTAGGACATTGCAGGCTTGAATCACCTGATTGTCTGATAAAAAGATGGTTCCGTGCTTCGGAAGGCACGTATAGGCCGGTGGTCCCGGTCGCCAAATGCCGGTCGTCAAAATAGACCACGTCAGAGGCCCTTGAGGCGGTCTAGAAACTCTGACACTAGGGTGTATGGGGTCGTTAGACCTTACTACCCACACGCTAAGAAGAAGAAGAGCGTGGTGCTGTAACATTTAAAAAAAAAAAGTCACAGCGCTGGTATTCTGATAGGGCCCAAAGTGATGTCACGGTCAGATACGAATATAAATTTATAATAAAAAATAAAGTGTACAACGAATAAACAGTTTACCAATGGATAGAGTGAATCTCGAGGCAGGTTTTAGTAGTATATAATTTGCCGCGATAACAGACATCCACGCGGGCGAAGCCGCGGGCATCAGCTAGTAGTTAATAAGACTCGAAAAAAAATTGATAATAATTTCGAAAATGATAATATAATACTTAAACATAATAATAAAATAATTTGTAATCCAATAGACATTGCTAACATTTTTGCAGATAAATTTGACAACAGTAAAGGCATAAATACTGGTAATCTAGAACTAGCTAAGAGGTGTTTAATTGAGAATACTGACAGAGTTGATAAGTCTATGGTTTTTAATTCTGTAATGCCGATAGAGATTTACAAAATGGTAAAGGGTATGGATGGTAAAAAGTCATTTGGATACGATGAAATACCTCTGAACGTAATCAAAGATAATATAGATGTACTGGCATACCCAATATCTGAAATAATAAATAACTTCTTTTTCTTTTCTTTTCTTTTTTATAAAACGTTGCCCCACACTAGGAATTTCTCCTGTATCGTGGGTGCGTTCACTATCATTTAAACTCACATACACAATCATACCCAGTCCCGAAACAACTATCTGTAGGCCATACAAATATTTGTTCCGTGCGGGGATCGAACCCGCGACACGCAGCGCAGCAGTCCAATCGCTCAGCCACTGCGTCAATGAAGGCGTCTTTCCTGACCAATTTAAGATAGCCAAAGTTTTACCACTGTTTAAGAAAGGTGTTAAAACGGATCCAGGCAATTACAGGCCTATTTCATTGTTACCGGTTCTACCCAAACTTTTTGAAAAAGTAATCAAATCTAGGCTTGTAAGTCATTTGAGTAGTCTAAAAATAATAAACCGTAATCAGTTTGGATACCAAAAAAGTAAAGGGACATTAGATGCAATAGACTCGTTAGTTAACAACGTAGTAAATAAGCTTAACAATAAACTTAAAGTTGCCGGTTTATTCCTAGACCTAAATTCTGCGTTTGATACTGTAGAACATTGCATTCTAGTGGATAAGTTAGAGCACTACGGTATAAGAGAAAACGTTTTAAATCTTTTTGCTTCTTATTTGACTAATAGAAAACAGTACGTCGAAATTAAATCGCTTCAAGAAGGTGTGGAAGAAATTAAAAAAACGAAATTATTTACAGTAACTAGAGGTGTTCCTCAGGGTTCGGTGTTGGGCCCCATTTTCTTTATAATGTTTCTTAACGATCTAACTGAATACATTAAAAACATTTTACCAGATGCTGACTTGATAATATTTGCTGACGATACAAGTGCTGTTATAGCTGCTGACAATATAGAGACCTTAAAATGTAAATTAAATGTTTTATTATCTGCTTGTGAAAGTTGGTTCTCTATGAATAATCTTAAATTAAATGTAAGTAAGACAAAGTGTATGATATTTAGAACAGTCTAGGATATTTAGGTCAGTCTACAGTTAGGAACAAAGTTACAATGGAAGTAGAATCCTTGGGCAGTAAAATTGATATAGTAGAAAGTTTGAAATTTTTAGGGGTACAAATTGACTCTTTACTAAATTGGAAGTCAGAACTAAATTCAATTACGAATACAATAAGTAGTGCATGTTATGCAATCAGATCTTTGAGGGATATTTTGTCTGGTGCCCAACTTCGTACCGTCTATTTTGCTCTAGTTGAATCTAAACTTAGGTATAGCATTAAATTTTGGGGAAACAGCTATAAATATAATAATAAGGCAGCCTTTACTATACAAAAGCGAGACAGAATCATGTAAGGAGTATTTTATTAAGCTAAAAATTTTAACGGTGCCATGTCTTTATGTTTTGGTTCTCCTTACTCATTTAATCAAAAACTTAACCGAGTTTGAAACAGATGATGAAAGGAAAAATAGAATAGAAACTCGCAGAAAAGATCTTCCTACTATTCTGCAGGCAAAGCTCAATGTTGTCAAACACTCGTCACGTGTGCAATCTGTCAATCTGTTTAACAAATTACCAGCAGAATTAAAGAATATTCAGAATGTGAACATGTTTAAAAATAAACTCAAGGCTTTGTTAATGAAGAAAGCCTATTATTCTATTGACGAATTTTGTAATGACAAAAGTTTTAAAAATAGTACTTAGATTAAATAACTGTATCGATTATTCTTTGACTTTTTATAGATTTTGGTTCTTTTTTTTTTACTAAATATTCTTATTTTTTTCTTGACCTAAAATGTATTTTGTGTAGCATTTTGCTGGGGACTTTGTTCTTTATTAATACGAGTATGACTGTAAAGTTAGTTTTAATTTGGATAGACGTTCTAACTTCGGATGGGTGTGAAATGGGGTTACTTACTTATTTATTTTTATTGTAATTGTTTATGTTGCTTTTTTTGTGTACCTGCTGTGCAAATATTTCGACACAAATGTATTTTTGTTATGAAATAAATAACTTGAACTTAACATGAACTTGAATTAAAATTTTAAGGGTTATTCCTGCCGGCATCGCGACACGTCTTGCTCCGCTGAGCATTGACCAGCACTCGATCATTACACAGTCACGTTCGTTTAGTCCGCCGCCGCCGCCGTGCGATCCCGTGCGATCTCATGCGAACACGTGCCATCGCCTGCGTCTTGAGTAACGCGCACGGAGCGCTCAAGTGAACTGTTTACTGTTAATAATGTTAGAGCCTCCGGGTGTGCGATCACGACTTAAAGCGATGTAATGTTCTACTGACATCTCATTTACAAGTTTAATATCTGGCGTTGTTAGTGACATAATATGTTAGGGGGGGGGCAGAGCACTCATCAAAGTGGCTCGCCTTCGTTTACCCAACTCATCGGAAGCGGGTTATGAGTTGACGAAGTAGAAGCTCGTTAGGTAGTTTAGTTCGGCGATATAGTATAATCCTCCAGCGGGATCCAATTACTTGCGTGAACCGCAGTGGCCGCCCTCCCCCTCCCGTCCCCCCGTCCCCCGCTTGCCCCAGGACACCGCTCCCCGCGCCGCTGTGTACACTTCTAGTTAGATGTCGGCGATGTTGTGGAGCGACCTGTGCCAGCGTGGCCCACTGTGGCCGAGTGTGGGCCACTGTGGGCGTGTTGACGAGACCGTGCGGTCAAAGTTAAACTAACTACTGGCGCCGCCACCGTGGGCCGCGGCGCCGTCGGCGGTGACGATCATGTAGGGATGCCAGGAAATACGAATTAGTTTTCCAGAACGACAGAAAACTTTTGCAGTAGGTAGTAAATGTAACGAATATTACTTAAACCTTGAAAAAAAACTATTCTATGTACTTAGATTTCATCCATAATCATTTTATTTCGATGGAAGTTTTAAACTCTATACCTCAGATCATAATTCATGTGGAATATTAAACACTAGTGGTCGGGAGCTGCCCAGTATCCAACTCATTCTGATGTTCCGCTCATCCGTGAGATTCGATCGCTGCGTACCAACAAAACAGCGCGCAAAAAATACACTCAATCTTTTCGTGTGAATTTGAAAAGCAATTCAATCGCGCATACTGCGCAGTACTGAGGTACTTGCCTATATCTCTACCTACCTCCGTCGGTATCGGCGAGTCAATAACATGAGGCAGCACCACGTGCGCGCTTGCAGAAGAACCACGCGTTACATACACCTCACAGTTGGTTATCAGAACCTCCCAAAGCTAACTCCCATCTAACAGTTGGTTGTGTCGTACACCAATTCTGCTAGGGTGCAACGTCACGAAATAATGACAGCGCGGTGTAGAGGTTTCCTTATTTTGTGACGTATGTGTGGGCGACACTCGTTCATGGGTCGTCGGTCCTTGCCTCATGTTGGTCATCAAGTTCCTCGACTTGTTCGCGTGTAGTGGAGCTTCTGCGCGCGTACATAACGTCAGACTAGTTTGGTAGTAGGTAGATAGGTAGGTGCTCAGTGGGGATTACACAAATCTGCTATTTGCCGGGCCATCGAGCGCGCGCCGACCGCGCCGGCTATATCCCGCGCCGCACCGCACACGTGGCGCTAACTCTTATACCGATGACGTCATATCGCTGACCTCAGCTAACACTACTTATAACACCGAAATATTTAAGGTTCCAACTTTAGTTTAATTACCTCCATGACACATTTGCTAGTCAATGAATGTTGTTGCAGCACAATGTTTTGAGTGTGTTACAATGAGTTTTACGTCAAACGAGATTTTACACCCCAAAAAAGAGGAGTTGTGTACAGTAGTTAGTTTGACGTACACAAACACAATGCTTGGTTGACGGCTTTGTGAAGGGTTTGACATCCGGTATACATAATTATTATATACGTACTACAATATAAAAGTACTGTAACCGTTGTGACAAAACCAACTTCGTTGAACCTCTATATAACTTTTCTCAATGACTACTGAGAAATATACATTTTATTATTTGTTACTTAGGAAGATTATTAGTATTATTACAAGTATATATATTCTGGTGCACATGCTCAAACCAAGCTATCCCTATAGATCGATAGGTATCGATAAAAGAAAATACTTTAATATTTTATTCCGATTCGTTCTTTATTCTACTCCATATTTCGTAATATTATTTGTTTTCATTTTTCCAATGGTAAGATGTTCATTTTAATCGTATATACTCGGGTTGCTGGCACCTTTTAATTTAGATTTATAATGAAATAAGTAGATTTACAGGGTGTCAAAATATTCGTCCACACCGCTGTCAACAGGAAAAGTGACCAGAAGGCTAATTAGTAGATTGTTTAAATTGAATGCGCTTGTGATTAACCACAATAGTAACAATTCGCTCACACACAGTGACAGCGACGCGACGCTCACAACTTAGTTAACTGTGCGAGTGTCGGCGAGACGTCATTAACCCACTTGTTAGTGTTCGTGCAGCTTCAATACTGCGCCTTATGCCTATTATAACAACGTCTATGTCCAATGAACAGCGAGCAACCACACACCGCACAACTCACTAACATTTGTGAATTATCTCAATTTATATAATTAACTGTACAATCTGGTTTTATCACTAATAGCCAATAGTAATAGTACGTCACATGAATTATTGAAGAGTTGTCCTGTGACGTCACATATCGACATCGACAAGGGTCGCGAGGGACGCGCCGAGCATATCGATAATATTTGCGCGGAGCACCTCTAGCACTGCGATTGACATTCATTACTTGAGATGGATTGAATTATGTTATGTTTTATTCAACGAGACGTCACCGGCCAACGGGACGGTCGGCTGCCAGCTCCGGGGCCCACCCGTCCGGCTAACGGTGGCGGTAACCGGACAGGTTACAAAGCCGTGTCGTGCTCCACTCGTTTATTTTACTCACACAAGTCAATTAACATTTTGTACCCGTTTTTGATCGAACATTACGAAATATTTTTGTACCAACGTTCAACGTAATGTATTCGGTTGTACGATACAGCGAACCTTAGCTCGAAATCACAAGATAGCGCTGAATTTATTATTTCACTAAATCTTTATAGCACACCGTACAATTCATAAACGATTCGTCGGAGCCCCAAAATACACGGAATAAAGCTGAAAGAAAAAGGACGACGTAGAAAGATTTGCCGGATTCGTATGATAAATACATAAAGGGTTGCACAGAGGTGCGGCGCGCGTGGACCGCGATTCAATAAGTGCGTGTCCTGTCATACACCCCCCTCCCCCCTCCCCCTACCCCCGCCCCCCGCAACGCGCGAGGCTGCGCTGCATACATTATCCCGACAGCCGACAGCCGGCCGCTCGTGTGAGGAAACTTTACGATGTCTGATTATAAGACAGTTCTTACAAACTGCTTCATAGATCTAATATATTATTCATTTATTATTGCATACATGCATCATGATAACGAAGGTGTTTCTAATCTATGCAATGATTATTTTCACCTGAAACGTGTAATTTGCACTCGCATCTTAATTCTGTTTGCTGAGAAAAGAGGGTTGAACAAATAACCGAGCACGCTCGTGGCTAATCGTCGGTGTGCTACGGCGTAGCTGACGTAGCACCAACGTCAGCTACGCCGTAGCACTCGCGTAGCAATTTTTGAAAGCAGTCACTTTTCACGTAGGTATTGTTATTTAGTGGTGAGTACATTGCTATCATATTTTTCGCTAAAACCACCGCCTATTGGGTATAAGTGAGTAAACAGGTTAGAGGCCGCTGCCCGCTCGCCGGGAGCCGCTCAGCCGAGCCCTTCACTCAGTCGACTGTTAAACCCATCCAGATGGATAGGCACTTGTTTTTCACACACATTCACTTTATTTGTCTGATAGCCTGATAATATATTATCCGCAACTTTTTACCTGACTGGCTCAGAAGGAGGGTAATTCTTCGCGCGTATGTATTTTGTTTTGTGTATGCAGCAACTGCTTCTTCGAGAAAACGAACCTACGCAATCACCAGTTCAAAATGTGACGCAAAGTATATGGGTATTTCGGCAGATGATACATACAGTTTGATGTTACTATAGGAGTACATCACCCAGACAACTACACTGCTTGAAATGACAAGGAGTATTCAATGTGTTGAATCCATACGCAATGTGAAGTTCGGTGGTAGATTACAAAGACACAATGATGGTGTGTGTGTAAGAAAGTGATGTTAACAGTGCACTCACTTCCGCGAGACAATCCAGGCACAGTACAGAGCAGTCGTTTAGTTTACTGTTTTTTTTTTTTTTTAATTATTATAAGAACGAAGTTCTTAATAACTGATTACAATCTAGCCTAAAAAGACTAATAAGTAATTTAAATCTGACTTATTATGTTACATTATAGATTATGTTAAAACTAAGAATAGTGTCCATATTTATGCACATATACACAAGTCCTTAGCACTTTCTTAGAGTCTGATATAATTATAAAAACACCATGTTCATGTGTTATATAAATAGCACAACATTGTTACTATTATTCACTCACTTTGCACTTATACTACACTAATTCAAATGGTTTAGTTCTCTTAAGTCTACGCACTATGTCTGTATTGTCTAGCAGCTGAATTGCCTCAACATTCACGTGTCGATGGAGTCTGTGTTCGTGGGCTACAGCAAATTTTTGAATGATGGAGATGACGACTTCCATGTCAAGGTCACGGTGGAGGTCATCGTTTCTTATGTACCAGGGTGCATTCACTGCAGCCCTGAGTACTTTATTTTGGAACTGTTGAATAACTGAAAATGATGCCCATTCAAATTGCTTATAGTGTATGTCATGTCGCTGAGATACATTTATATGCACACTCCATACACTGCTGACGATACTTCACATTGCTGTATCATTTCGACGTCCTTTTCACAATCGTATATAAGTAGGCGCATAACACACACATTGTACCCACGGACAATGCCCACGGGCTCCATGTACGAGTGTGTTGTGTAGTGTCAAATGTTCCACTTGATCGGAAGCTGGAGGAAGTGCCGGTTGGCAGCAGGCGCCGCCGCCGGTAGTCGCTATGTAGTCGGTAGTCGCTACGTAGTCGGTAGTCGCTACGTAGTCGGTAGCTAGCGACAGCGCGGCCGCGTGAAACGTTTATCAGTCGACAGCGCGCATTCGTGCGAGTGCCACAATAAAATGCGGCGCAGTAGGCTTGCTGCAACTCGATGGGAAGTGGGAACTCTGTCAGCTATTTATTGCGTGTTCAGGTCAGATAGCCACCTGTGATACCAGCCTGGTTACAGATGACGAAAAACGTGACCATTAAAATGATAACCTAGTAGACAAGTACAATGATCTACCCTGGCATTTAGGGCTCATTTAAAGAAATTTGGTCTTCTGTTTAACTAACGCCGTTTTAGGGGCAGCAGGTAGGCGGTAGGGCGGGGAGGAGGCTCTTTACCCGGCCCTGCTTATGACGTGCGCACACCGACACATGGCGCGGATTGATTGACGCGGTCGGACCTTCACGCCTAACGTCACACGGCCCATGCTGCCCTGTGCCCTCCTAACCGCGTTATTCCTCATATTCGCACGCTTCTTGTATGAGATAGCCTCTACTCCATGAACTTTTGGTTGCGCTTACTTAAATATAGACGGTACCCACAAACACATTCCGCTGGATAAACGATTTGGTTCAAATGGGATAGCAACCGTCACTAGACATGTATTACAGTAATTATATTTATTCAAGTACTATAACACTACTATTATATTTTTCCATAAACAGCAACACGATATACGAGTCAACCCACGTTAGGCACAAAGTAACAACAGCATTCGCAACAAGCGTAAAGTTTTGTGAGACTGTCATACGCGTGTTAGTTAACCTCGAGTAGTTAAACAAACAACAATTGTGTGAAAACAAATTCGTAGTTAAATTCATTCGCGGCTGAATAATGAGAGCGTCGGTAACAGTGCGGCGCGCGGCGAGTGAGTGTGGCGCGAGTGACCGCGCGTTGGAGTTGCGGGTACGCTGGTCGCAGCCCGCAGGTACGCGCGACTCGGCGCGGGATGGCGCGGGTCGCGGGATGGCGCGGGTCGCGGGATGGCGCGGGTCACGCGACGCGGCTATTTGTCACTAATGCGCGATGAATATTAAACGTGCAGCCGCTGGCGAATTGTGTGATTGCACACTTACAGATCCGCACCCACCTGCCAGAGAACTAGTTTTACCCGACTACGACGAAGCAAAAAGTACGGTTATAAGTTTAACCGATATGTATGTAGGTAAGTAGTATAAGTAGTGCGGTATCGTTGTGTGACTGTCTGTCACGTACTTGGTCACGTACTCTTAATTAAGCAAATATCATTGATTATTATTTCAAAAGCATCACATGATATGAGGCCTGTTACAAACACATTATACCTCAATTGTATGGCTTGATAGCCTGACAAATTACCGTAATTAATAATGAACCACTCGAAAACGGATATTTTAGGGTTCCGTAGCCAAATGGCAAAAAACGGAACCCTTATAAATTTGTCATGTCTGTCTGTCCGTCCGTATGCCACAGCCACTTTATTCGAAAACTATTAAGACACAGTTGAAACTTGGTAGATACAAAATCTAGTATAATATAAGACGCCGGTAGAATGTTGAACATTTCATTTCTGAATGCAGGATTTTAAAGCGACTTGAAGCGTAAGCTCGAACATTTTCAAAAGATAACTTTTCAAACGCTCCATATAACTAAAGCAGGTTCAACTGACGCAAGTTTACAGCTCCATTTGCATCGCTTCACAATAACCCTTCCCTCCCCCCCCCCCGTTATCCAGCCCTCTCGATGCCGTCCAACCTTATAACTGCATTTAATAAACGTCTAATACACTTTAATAAGTTGCTAAATTACACCGTTATGCCATGCTGCGCTATTCTATCCTATTCACACGTCACTGGTTACTGCTATTACTACAAGCGCGCGAGTGTGTTCTGCTGCTGGTCGCTGCCCTGTGTCTCTGTGACGGTCAGTTCTTGCGATTTTAGACGATTGAGAACCACTGGTTGGGATTGTGCCGCCTGTCCCGGTTTCATTTATAAGAATCATCATCCACATACAACAGTCCACTACTGGATATAAGTGTCCACAATCACACTCGGCAACAATTATTCAGCTGCTACCAGCCACCCTGCGAAGCTCGTCGCTCCACCTTTTTAACAAATATGCGTTTGGCCGCAGTTCGCCTGATGCGAAACGATGATGTGGCCTAGGGTGTAGCACGTCTGCCGCGAAGAAGTCGATTGACTTAAATTTTGAATAGATCCAGACTGTAGTGATCTGGAAACAGAAGCTTTCAATGAGTTCGACGAATTCACGACGATTGAGGAAGTCATACAGTATTTGAAAGTGAAGACCGACTGTACTCTGAGGGTCAAAAGGATGAAATCGCGCAACAACATCAACTTCGATGGTGCATTGGAACCCTGGCAGGCACTGGCCCCGTGTACTATGCTGACATCTCTTTGAGGCTCGCGTGGAACACAATGCGAATTTGACCCAAGCTTGGTTCTGAACCAACGATGAGCCACCGAACGCTCGTCAAGCGCAGCCCGTGCCTTAGATGGCCGGGAATCATCTGCAACCCGGGGCGTCGCGCGGCGCGGTGTGTCACGACAGTCGACAGATGTATGTACAATACTTAGCGGATACGCGGCCATTGTGTCCCGCAGCCGTTATACACCTTTGAACCCCACCGACAACGCCGGGACCGCGCACACGAGGCGCGCACGTCGCGCTTATCACCACGGCATAAGGTTCAGTATCACTTAGCGCAACAGCTCGATGGGCTTGCAGGTGACAGTAGCAAAGGAACATCAGTGGGCGCAAGTTTTAATTAAACCGCGCGAGTGGCGAGTGATCTGCGCCTCCCCTGGCGACACGCTCTGTGCACTTGCTTCTGAGGAGAACAGCGTACCTACCTATACGTGATACAGTCAAAACTCACCATTTTGTACCTTTGACCTTGAATAACTTTTTCACCCCCACGGGATTTTTGGCGTTATTGCATTTATAATGGTGTATTCAAAATCTCCACCAATTTTTAGCTCTATACAAGTAATTGTTATTTCAAAAGTTTATTTTAACTGGACTAATACTAAAATAAAAAATAGTTTTCACAGGTGTTCTACAAGTTCACATTTAATTGTATTGCCTAGGTAAAGCGATTTTACTAAAGACACACACCGCTTGATTAACGAGGTAATTCAATCACTAGCCGTTACTTATCTCAAGCTCATAAGGTGGTCAACGCTCAGCGCGGTCTGGTTCGTAATATCTCTACGTTACGTTGCAACTGCGTGGCAGGCGCATGGTGGCGGCTCCGGAAGTGGTAGTGGAGTCGCGGCTGAAGAGAGCGCCCGCTGAGCACAACCAGACAATTACAATTATCTTAGCAAACATAAGTCCCGTCCCCCCCCCCCGCCCCGCGTGTATCCGCACTCCGCACCCTCGCTCGTCTAATTTATAATTCTCCTCCCCCCCGCCTGCCCCGGTTCCCGACTGACAAGCGGTCTATTTGTGACTAACTAACAGGATAAACGCTGGCGTACTACTTGCCACTCGACTCGACCGCTCGCTTGCCACCCGCTCGCCTTCAAATCATTTACAGCACTTAATGTAATATTGCTTTAGGTCAAATTAGATTCTGTGTATCAAGCGCCGGATGTTTACGTGAATCTGCAGAGAATCTCGTAGTTAGCACGTGGACAGTGGCCACTGGGCAGTGTGGGCAGTGTGGGCACGGGGTGCTGTCGCTGTACATCACAAAAGTGCTCACCACACGTCCGGTGTCCGCGTGTCCGGCTGCACACTCCATCGTGTTCGCTATCTCGGCGTGCGCTCATCGTAAGAGGATATCCATGTAAATATACTCTAGGTGACTCTTTCATTCGATGTTGGGAACTCTTCAAATGCTCTCAGATATTACGAACTAGCTTTTGCTCGCGGTTTGCTTCCTTCACGTTACGATCTGAAATTATTCCTCAGGATTACTCAGGAACATTCAAATATAGCCTAAGGCACGGCGAAGTTAATGATGCTTCCCATTTGGTGAAATAATTTTCGGAATTGGTTCTGAGGATTTCTTCCTATATCCAAACTGACAAAGTATATGTCTTTTATATATTAATTAGTGATATACATTCAGTACACCTAGAAATCTCTATCAAGTCTTCTTCTTAGCGTGTCGATGGCAATCTAAATAGGGTAGTTAACTAAAAAAATCTAATTAAACCGTCAGATAGGTTTTCAAAAAATATTGGACAGGTATTTTTTCTTTTTTCACGTAAACAAACAGTGAAGACGATACAGTGCTTTAAAAACTCGTGTGACGTCATATTCTAAGACATTAGTATGACATTCTTTACCGGTGAGTGACGTCACGACCCCCCACTCAAATCTTTGACGCGTTTTATCTTAGTCAATTTTTAATGATTTGATTAAACAAAAAATACGTATCCAATGTTTTTCGATAATCTAACAGACGGACTAATTAGAATCATATTTTTTTTAGTCAGTAAACATCCTTATTGTGTTGGCCCAGAATTGCGCTACTAGTTTGGCGCTTTCGGTAGCGTCCCTCTGTTCCTGTAGTGAACAACTAGCAGGACAGGCAGGGCACGATATTAAGTGCCCCATTGTTTGAGGAATAGCACCACATTTACACTCCAGTGCAGAGTCATTTAGTCCATTTATTTATGTCTCCACCTCAGCAAGTTTTCTTTGCTGCGACCAACCTGGGTCCGGTCTACCAAGTGATTGATGCTGACATCACTCATCTGGTTGTAGTAGACGGAGGCCTGATCGCAAAATATATTATTTTTATTTATTTTCCAGTTAGAAAACCAAGTACCGCCATCTCATCAATATACAAGGTGGTGCCGACAATACGACAATAAATAAAACCACTGGTAGTTCTAGTTCATAGGAACATTATTACACTATCAAATAAATCTTAACACCAAAATAAAAAAAATAATTAAAAAACAATAAAACTAAGTAGCATAAAAATGTAAACGAAATACATTACAATTTACAAACAAATATTGGTTAACTAACTGAATAATTTACACCGATTAACGTGTGGAAATAAAATGTAACAAACTTTGGCAAAGACATTTAGGTAGGTTATTGTCGCATAGTCGGCACCACGACGGTGTTAGGATTTATTTGATAGTTTAAAAATGTTCCTATAACTAGAACAATACGACAATAAATGAAACCACTACCAGTGGTTTCATTTATTGTCGTATTGTCGGAACCACCCTGTATACAAAAAACTTGAGAGGTGTCAAGGAACACCCGGATGGAACGAAGTTATTGTTATTATTTATTATTATGTAAAAAAAAAAAAAGAAGACAGAGAAACATGCGACGCCGCACAGCTTACAATAGCTTACTATAGCAAAAAGTGTCGTGACAACTTTTCGTAACAATTTTTTCCGTCTAGCCCCCTTTCACAACGCGCGACTACTTCGTTCCAAAACTTCGTTCCAATACTTTGAAAAATACATACAATAAATTGCATTATTACTTAAAACTGTACCAAATGATTGATATTGTAATAAATGTGTGGAGTATGTTGTAGAACATGCCGTGTGCGGAGCGGGCAGCAGCAGGCGCTGCTTTAATGGCAGTCGTGTGGAGACGTCGAAGTTGCGCGTGGTTGCGACTGACCCTACGACGATGAGTCAGCGCGGTTCAGCGGTTCAGCGGGAGGTTGCCTAATGGATGCCGTAGCTATTGTATTCCTCACATAGCGGCACTCGCGGGGCACACACGCCACCAACACGAGAGGCAAGTTACGCCATTATAATTTGTCGCGCGACTCGTGTCGCTCGGACGTGTACTTGTGTCGCACGTTAGTGGCACCACGGACAAAACGGCGACAAGCAACGACAAGTAACCAACTCAATCCATCTCTTGATCCACAAGCAATGATTTCAAATGAATGAATACTTGTCCAAAAACGCCGCTGACCAACGCCATAATAAAATCACTAAATTGACACGCCAGTTCTTCACAAATAACTCAGCTCTGAAATACCGCAGCTATGCCATGCCACAACTACGCCACCGCTATGCCACAGACGCGCCACCAACACTTCACTAAACCGTTAAGATTTATTCCTTCATAGCAGTTACGTTTCACACAGCAGGCAGATGCGAGCGAGGCACTTAGCTCACCAGATCTAGCACCGGTTGGTCGGAACATCCTTCTTTTCTTATAGGGGATAAAAACATAATTTTGTAGAAAGTGAAAAGCGTGGTGCATGCAGAGTAGTCAAATTATAATTGATAGACGCAGTCGCGCTCACCGCTACCGCTCCGACCGCTCTCACCACTCTCACCGCTCTCACCGCTCCGACCGCTCCTACTTTAACTTCGGACATCCGCCGATACTTATTATCCCCCAAGTTAGCGAATCTTTGAGATCTCCAGAGTATAGAGAAGCTAACAATTATATTATAATGTTGTTCAAAAGTTTAATTAATTTGATAACGTATCAAAGATGTTTTATAAAACTTAGTGCTCAACCATAATTAATGTTAACTTTGTAACGAAGTAAATTACAAAATATAAACGCGCACAATATGCGAAGTGCCAAAGTTCATACTTGTACGTTCATATTTACACATCATTTTAAAATATCCTAACAATTAATTTATATTTTGTAAATCTACAAAATAGATTGCGAAGGCGTCGTCGTACAGATGAGCAGCACTTTCCTACGGGGGTAAGGCTCAAAGCCACCCAAAGGGCAATGGAGAGGGCTATACTCGGAGTTTCCTTGCGTGATGATGACTGTCTGTCTCCCGAACCATAATATATGTATGTATATATGTTATTAGTATGTATATTTAGGTTAAGGTATTTGTCTATGGGTCTTTGTTAC
The DNA here is from genome assembly GCA_949774965.1 of Diarsia brunnea. Taxonomy (NCBI): domain Eukaryota; kingdom Metazoa; phylum Arthropoda; class Insecta; order Lepidoptera; family Noctuidae; genus Diarsia; species Diarsia brunnea. The sequence continues at coordinate 19,978,964 of OX459009.1, forward strand.
CTGAAAATAAATGTATTCTATAATACCATTTGCGGCACGCCACAACAGCGCTGTCGACATGGTGGGCAGTGGTCGGCTTGTCGAATAGTACAGCAGTTGTTTTTGTCGGCAGAAGCAGTTGCCTGCGTCGATATCTGAAGTTGGCTCTGTTGACAGCAAAGTGCTGCTCGTCTATTTATCGCCTTAGACAAGCGGGCAACGGTCGTTGGTGGTATATGGTGCACCCCAATTTACGCCACGCTTTAGCCACGCGACGTCGACGCCTAAGCCAACTGAGCTTATTAGCTTGTTTGAATCCTGCGAACAAGCCAGTAAGCTCACCGACACGGCGCATCTCAATAATGATGTGTTGCTAAGCACGGAGCGCATAGTGTCCAGCGGCGCGGATGCCTCCCATGACTTGCGCCGCGGCGGGACTCATCTCGAGCTCATCTCGGATGCCGTCACGTTTCTTTGAGCGAGTGACGTGGGAGCCGGCGGGGTGCGAGCGGGGGCGCGCGGGCTGGGGGGGGGGGGCGTTAGATCGATCGCGCTGTTCATCAGGCGCGCCCTGCACCCGCGGGACTGTTTGTTATGAGCCTTAATTATGTTGCTCCGCTCTCCGCTCTCCGCTCCCCGCTCTCCGCTTTCCGCTCTCCGCTCGCCGCTCATGCGAACGTCGCGCTCTCTACGATGACCCGCGAGTCGTGCGGGTTGGCTTCAACCTACAAATTGGTACTTGATACGCTTTGCGCGGTGTCGTTACCTGCCGCCGCGAACACGGTCACGGTGGACTAATGCTTATACCAATAAAATAGTACGGATTCGTAAATAATTACATTATTGTACTACAATTAGTTTTACGACACGCGATTACCTGTGGGTATGCTCGTCGCAACAGACCATCGTGTGACGTCACCGGAGACGGCTTTCGACTGATCTGTGTAAACACTACGAACATATCAAATATTCAAATGAAAGCCTCCTCAATTGTTGAACATGCCCTGCAATCTAATTTGCTCGCACATCTAATAAACTTTGTTATATTTAAAACTACTGATCCCCCTGTTTCGCCCGGGTGGATGTCGGTCAAATTAACTAAAACCTTCCTTGAGAACCAGTCTATCTATTAGTGTAAACAACATGAAAATTGGTGCAGTCGTTTTTAGTTTATCGCGAAAAGACGGAGAGACTAGGCGGACTTTCTTTTATAATATTCGTATGTATTGATGTTGTGATAATTTAAATAAAAACGGCAAAAAAATCATGTCTGTTGTATGGGAAATATTTAAAAAAATAAATATTTAATTTTATTGTTAAAGTAAAAATACAACTGAGTACCTATTTTGTGAACATTTCAAGTGTCTGCCTACCTGTTGCCATTATTGATATCGAGCACAAAAGGGCATTGTAATCGCGTTTGTTGTATGGGAGCCTTGCCAGGTTACTATAGCGGCAACAGAAATACATAGTTTGTGAAAATTTCAACTATCTAGCTATCGCGGTTCTTAAGATACAGCCTGGTGACAGACAGACGAACGGACGGACGGACAGCGAAGTCTTAGTAATAAGGTCCCATTTTTACCCTTTGGGTACGGAACCCCAAAAATCACATAATTATCATTAGCTATTAACTTACTGGAAATACTTATTAAAAAACCGATAATCTTTGGATAAGACGTAGTAATATTTTATTTTATTATATTCAGGGAACTTACAGCTAATTGCTTGTAATTGCAGTATTACTTGTGCAATAAGAATGCTAACCTACTACGGCATGTATGCATGCATGCCATACATCTACGGTGCACGCGGCGGCGCGTACAGTGCTAAAATCGCGGCGCTAAGAAAATTTGGCATCATTCAAAAATAATGGAAGAAAACGAGCTTTATTTTATTTTTGCACCCCGTTACAATGTTGGCATATTGAACCCATAGCTTGCCTGCTGGCTAGGATGCCTTGTGGCCCTAAGTACGCCTATTTATGTCACTAGTTGTGCCGATTACAAATTAATATTATGTAGTTTAAATAATTATTATGGGACCGTTCTGCCCACGCCGATATAGTGGGTACAGCTCTAAATGAGACGTGCCGAATAATCAGTAGTGGCCTTTAACTGACTCACGCCGCGCAATGCACAATGACACCTTATTGTCGCAGAGGCTGAACAGCCGTTAAATCTTTTTTGGGTGCGTTGGCCCAGCTAGTCCAGCTAACAACAATGCCTTCACAACAACACGTGAGCTCTGGCGGGAGCTGCGTAAGCCCCCTGACATCCCCCTGACGCCGTTTGAAAGCCTTCCACCGGGACATGCTTTGGCGTGGTGGACTTAGAAATCTGTAAATAGACTCCGAACCCAAGTCCGCCGTAGTAAGACAAACTCTTCACATTTGGGTTCCTATCTGAAGAGATTGAGAACATGGAGGGTTCAAATCTCCACAGCAATCTTGCGCTGCATACCCGAACTATATGCTTCAGCGAACGGAGTTTGTATAGCTGAATTTTGGGCCAAAGCCATCGACACGCTACGAAGAATTATGATCTAAAATGATTGTTGGTAGCAGAAGACGAGACTAATTACTTTTACCGGTGGGCTCCAGATAACATTATAAGGTGTTGTTCAATGTTACCTTTGGACATTGACTCAGCACTCTGCCTGCCTCATGCGGTCCAGTTAAAATATTGACTTGGTTGCATATTACACGCATAGGACACATAGAATTAAGTATAATAGTGTGTGTTAAGAGAAACTAGTATATAAGCAGAACATTTTGTAAATAAATCAGATTTGAATTTTATATTCTTGTCTCATTACCCCTCACTGTGGCCAAGACACCTTTAGCCATCTCCGATCAGTCTCGTGAGTCTGCGTGACTGGCAGTGAGTGTACCCTTCCCGACCCTGGTATTCCTGTCTACTATCCGTCTGTTACCTTAGGTCGCATGGTGCAGACATCCTGTACTTATCTATGTATTTATTTATCACACACTAAGTATATGGTAGGCTAGGGACTGTTAGGCTTGTAGGTCTTTGTAGGTTCCTTAACTTATCATATATTTCCATGTACCGTCACACCCTTGACAATATTGCGGCCTTACGTGACGTTTGTTAAGGGTGGATGTACATTTTGGTCCTTCGAGCATTTGAATCACGCGGTTCCCCTTGCCCAGAGTAGGGATAGACTTTGACAGACTGACATTTTGGAGAACTGGGGGCTGGTGTGCTCAACAAAGCACCAGTTTTCGGTAATCTGAAGAACATTGTACTAGGGTATTCTGTCGGAAAGCCTCTCGTTGCGGATCGGTCACTGGCCTCCCACAAGCGGGTCTCACCAGCTGATTGAGAAGTCGCACAAATATAACAAGAGCGCAGATACCACTAGTACGGACTTGACTGTTAGAGTAGGGTAGGGCGTTAGGGAAGAAGAAAGAAGAGCACAATGGAGATACAGGAAATTAACGAATTAATCAAGAGCCAGGAAGCGGATTACAACGAGATCAGAAGAGTATTGACAAACATAAAAAAAGACTCGCCCACAAGAAAAACAGAAAAATACATCAATGAGAGAAAAAAAACCTTATACCAAGTTTTTCAGCGAGTTCAAGAAAACCATACAAGACTACAGGAACAGGAGGTGTTATCAACTCATAAGTATATGACTACAAACTACTTTGACAACATTAAAAAATGTTACGACGAAGGAATCGAGTACCTCGAAAAATGCGAAGAAAGGCTACAACATGTACAAAGTGTCTACGAACCACGACTTTTAGATGAAGAGGAAGACAAGGATGGAGTCAGTAGCCCAAAACTATTTATACAGCTATTCCGAATGTCACAGATAGCTAAGAAAATATCTCAGGCTAAGGAATCTGTAATACAAAATAAGCCGATATGGCACTTACAAACACTATTACAAACATTACAAAAACAATGGCTAGAAATCGAAGAAACTCACATCGAACTACTAATGGCCGAAAGTACACTGGACAACAGCTACTTCAGAGATACTTGTTTCGAAAAAACGCAGAAAGATTATGAAATTACTACGGAGTTATTGGAAGAAAGAATCTTTCAAATCTCAGATGAAAAAGTTATTACGACAAAATCCTCGGGAAAACTTCCACGAATAAGTATTCCCATATTCACGGGGAACTATGACTCTTGGGACACATTCCAAGACTTATTTAGAAAAATTATTCACGAAGATAAATCGATTTCTTCAACAGAAAAAATGCAGTACCTAAAAACACACGTAAAAGGCGACGCAGCAAGATTAATACGTCATCTAACAATAAGCGAAATAAATTATGAAACAGCTTGGAAGTTGCTGACGCAGAGATATGAAGACGAGCGCATGATCGCTACTAAATTTATTGACAAACTATTAGATTTGCCTAAAATGCAACGAGCTAACGCGGCACAATTACGAGACATGCATGACACTGTAAATGAATGTCTTGAGGCACTAAAAAATCAACGCATAAACACATCGTCTTGGGGCCCGCTATTGATAAGAATAGTCAGTAGAAAATGGGATGAAGAGACAAATACGAAGTATGAAGATCAACTACAAAACCGAAATAAAATACAATCCTTTGACGAGATGATGAAATTTATGGAAAACCGTTTCAATTGCCTTAAGTCTGTTGACGGATCTACATCATATACAAACAAGCAACTATCACGGGACAGACAGACAACGGAAAAATATAAACGTTGTTGGTTTTGTCAAAATAACGACCATACTATTCATCACTGCCCTAGTTTCAAGGCGTTATGCGTCAACGATCGATACAAGGCTGTCGCGCAAAAAAGAATGTGCAAACGTTGCTTAAATCACGATGATCAGAAACAATGTGTGAGTGCAGTTTATAAACAATGCGAAATTTGTCAACATAAGGGTCACAACGTTCTATTGCATCAATCTAGGCCGTTTCAAAACAATGACAACGCTAAAAAATACGCACCAAAAAATACAGGTACAGAGAAGGCACAAAATATAGCGACTTCGAACTTATCTGCAACAAATACTGACGCTACAAACACTACTTTACTAGCTACTGCCATAGTAAGAACTACCGCGTATGACGGGATGCCGCAGTTGCTGAGAGTATTGTGTGATCAAGGATCAGAAGCGTCATTCTGTACTGAAGAAGTAGCACAATTGTTATCTTACCCACGACAAAAAATCCAAGCCGAAATAAAAGGTATCGGAGATGAAAAACCAAAAACGTCAAACTACACAATCAACATTACTCTACAACCAAGGTATTCCAGCGATTACAAACTACCAGTAACGCTAATAGTACTACCAAAGCTAACAAGTTCCCTACCAAGGAATGATCTACAACAATTACAAGAAAAAATCTTGGATAATGCACTTGTAGCAGACCCAACTTATTATAAAAAGGGACCTATTGATATTATATTAGGTGCCCAAGAATACAGCAGAATATTACTACAGGGTTTCGAAAGACTAAGGGACGGAATTATCGCTCAGAATACAGAATTAGGGTGGATTTTATCCGGATTTTATCCCAATGAAACAAAGAATGGAGTTAAAATACTCAGTATGGTGGCTTGCACCGAAGATGTACGACAACTTACCAAATTTTGGGAATTAGAAGAAATTCCACAAAATTACGAACTTACAAATGATGACCAGACCTGCGAAAACTACTATAAAGAAACAACAATAAGAAACCCAGACGGAACTTACACAGTACGACTTTCTTTAAAAGATGCAAACGTAAACTTAAACTTAAACGGTGAATCACGCAGGAAAGCCGCTGCACGGCTACTACAATTAGAACGACAGTTCGCAAAAAATGAAAATTTACGACAACAATACATTGACTTCATGAATGAATACCTACAAATGGGTCATATGAGAAAAGTAGGTACAACGAACTACAACTCAGGAAAATACTACATACCACATCAGGCAGTAATCAAAGAAGACTCATTAACTACAAAACTACGCGTGGTGTTTGATGCGAGCAGTAAAAGCAGCACAAAAATAAGCCTTAACGACAATATGTATAAAGGACCACGATTACAACAAGACTTATCCACTATACTTCTACGATGGCGAAAACACAAGTTTGCCTTTATGGCAGATATTATGAAAATGTACCGTTTCATAAAAATTAACGAATTAGACTACGCACATCAAAGGATACTATGGAGATTTTCACCAAAACACGCAATTAGTGAATATGAACTTACAACTGTAACCTACGGTACAACTAGTGCCCCCTATCTTGCGGTACGAACATTGCAACAACTTGCGATAGACGAACAAAACAATTACCCAATTGCAAGTCAAGCTACTTTACAAGATTTCTACGTGGATGATATTTTATCCGGAGATTCCCAGGAAAGTGCAGCTAAAGAGTTACAGAGTCAGTTAATAACCATGTTAAACAAGGGCGGTTTCAAACTACGAAAATGGTCCTCAAATAGTTCAGAGCTACTGGAAAATATACCAGTGGAAGACAAAGACGATCAACTGCTCAAACTACCGTTAGACGAGTCCAGGAAGTCATTGGGCATAATATGGTCACCACGGGAAGACAGTTTTCATTTCCAGATAACTATAACGGAAAATAAAAAACCAACGAAAAGATTTATTATGTCAGAAGTTGCGAAAATATTCGATCCCTTGGGCTGGTTAGCGCCAATTATTATTAAAATGAAGCTGCTCATACAAGAACTCTGGACGAACGAGATAGGATGGGATCAACCTGTTGATGACATAATCCAGAAAAAATGGGTTGAATTACAAAACCAAATTAAAAGCATAGAAGAAATTAAAATACCACGATGGTGTTACATAACAGACAGCACAGAAATTGAGCTATACGGTTTCAGCGACGCTTCCGAAAAAGCTTACGGAGCGGTGGTATACAGCCGCGTAAAAATCAATAACATTTACTACGTTACATTATTACAAGCAAAATCGAAAGTGGCGCCAAAGAAACAAAAAACTACTCTACCTCGACTTGAGTTATGCGCTGCACTGCTACTAGCCGGTTTAATGGAAAAAGTAAAAGAAGCGCTTATCTGCAAGAACATTACGATATTTTGTTGGACGGATTCTATGATCACGTTAGGCTGGATAAGAGGAGAGCCAGAACGGTGGCAAACGTTCGTAGCCAATAGGGTGTCTCAAATTAAACAACTTTTACCAAACGCAGAATGGAACCATGTAATTTCTGCTGATAACCCGGCTGATATCGTTTCAAGAGGTCTTGAGCCGGAAAAATTGATTAACTATTCACTGTGGTGGAACGGGCCACATTGGTTAAAAACCAACCAGATTCCTATCACGAAAGGTATGCCGCAGACGAACCAAGAAATCAAAGTGTGTCATACAACTACAACTGAGATTGAAAATAATGATCTCTGGAATAGATTCTCCAGTTTAGATAAAATGGTAAGAGTGTTATCTTACTGCTACAGATTTACAAACAAACAATCAACAAATAAGCTACTTACTAGTAATGAACTAAACGTGACAGTAAAACGAATAATTCAGAAGATACAACAACAGGAATTCAAAGATGAATTGAAAACCATACAAAGTGGACAACCCTTGAAGAAAAATAAAACATTATCCACTTTAGATCCGTTCATAGACGAGGACGGACTACTTAGAGTTGGAGGCAGATTACAAAACTCCAATTTGCCTTACAATCAAAAACATCCAATACTTTTACCATATAACCATCACGTAACGTCATTAATTATACAAGACGCACATACAAAAACTTTGCATGGTGGTAACAAATTAACAATGGCTTATTTACGACAAACATACTGGATCATTAGTGGAACAAGAAAAGTAAAGAGTATAATTAACAAATGTGTGAGGTGCATACGATACAAAGCAGACACAAACTCACAAAAAATGGGAATACTGCCAAAAGCACGAGTAACGCAATCCTACCCATTCACTTATACTGGAGTGGATTATGCGGGACCAATACAAACAAGAACCATGAAAGGGAGAGGACACAAGTCTTATAAATCATACATTGCTGTTTTTGTATGTTTAGCAACAAAAGCAGTGCACCTAGAATTGGTGGGAGATTTAACAACAGAAACATTTATCGCTGCGCTACGCAGATTCATGGCACGAAGAGGTCACGTGTTACACATGTACAGTGACAATGCAACAAACTTCGTAGGAGCAGCCAACTTTTTACATCAAGAAATATTACAAATCACGCAATCGCCGGAATTTCAAAACGCAATGACGAATATAGGAACACAGTGGCATTTCATTCCTCCATCATCACCACATTTCGGTGGCATCTGGGAAGCTGGCGTAAAGTCAGTGAAACATCATTTACGTCGAGTAATCGGGGATTCGACACTAACATACGAGGAAATGACAACCTTTCTACACCAAATTGAAGCGTGTTTGAATTCAAGACCATTGTGTGCGCAAACCGAAAATATTAATGACAACACAATACTAACTCCAAGCCATTTTCTTATTGGCCGAGAAGCAGTAGGAGTACCAAACCCGCTCGAAAACATCAATACTGACCTAGTTAACAGATGGAAGCAGATTCAAAAAATGAAAAAAGATTTTTGGAACAGTTGGACAAAAGACTATCTTCATCAACTACAGCAAAGATACAAATGGAAACAAGCACATGAAAATGCTAAAATTGGAACGGTAGTACTAATAAAAGACGACAATATAAATCCAAGTAAATGGCCATTAGCAAAAATCACAGAAGTACACCCGGGAAATGATGGTGTAGTTAGAGTGGTAACTCTTCAAAAATCAACAGGCGCTTGTCATAAAAGATCAATTCACACGTTGATCCCGCTCCCTGTGAACGAAAACGAAGAAATTGAAACAACTAGCAAAAACATGCAAACGTCTACGCAATGTAACATGTCAACAGCCACAATAAACAAAAAAGGTATACGATCATCGAAAAGTTGGCTAAAGGGTTTACTAGTTCAGACAATGCTTATTTTATTAATCGGCACCGTATCGACTACGCCCACATACACATTAAAAAATTTAAAGCCAGGGCTATACGTTGAAGACATTGGAACCACAACTATTAATCGAGGAACGTTTAGAATTGAAACTGATTACGAGAGAGGAAGCTTGGAACTAGACCAAAAGAAGATCGAAAAAATAACAACACAATTTCAACAACTTTGTAAGGACACTCAATACATCATGGATGAAACGCATTGCAATGAATTTTATCACCATTTAAATGAAGAAAAAGCAAAATTTGAGACAACAAAGGAATACCTAACAGAGATAAAGAAAACTAGGAAGAAACGAGGTCTCTTGGGACAACTTTTAACATCGGTATTCGGAGTTAATGATGAAGTATACAGGGACATAGAAACATTAAATAACAATCAGCAGAAGCTTATAGACGCTGCCAATCATCAAACAAAGATAATGATATCCACCATCGCAGGTGTAAACCAAACTGAAGAACAAATCCAGAAGAAGTTAGAGAAGTTCCAAGCAAAACTAAATGAAGCAATATCGTTCATGAATAACCACAATGTTTGGTATAAATCGATTGACAAAAATCATATCAAGATACAAGTAATGCAAACCTACGAGTTAGCAAACAATTTTATAAACGAAATTATGGACTATTATAAAGGATTACTTGAAATTTATTCACAAAAAACCACTATATACAGTATACTAACACCAAAACACATTAGCAAAATTATACAAATGGCTAATCAAAAACTACCATCAAACTTAAAAATTATTCAGGGTCAGATAATACAAACAGAGATGAATGTTAATACTACGCACATAAGAGTGTACGCGTACTTCCCAATACACGACATCACAAAGTATACTCTGATACACGTAACGCCAATTCCAGAAAGGAAAACAGATGGATCTTTCGAGTGTTTAACGATACAGCAGACATTCATGGGTTTCGATTACAACAACGAGCGCTACTTTGAATTAAATCAAGACGAATTTAAAGACTGCCTTCAAAGTAACACAGAGTTTGTCTGCTATCCCGTAGCTGTCAAGAACATGCAATTAAATAAAAATTGCATAGTTGAACAACTCTTCAGAACAGAGAACGACACCCACACCCAATGCACGTCAAAGACCTTCAAAATTTCGACAGATGTTGTATGGAAACAATTATACATGCAAAACACCTGGCTCTTCATTGCAACAAAATCGGTTGCCATATCGATTGTGTGTGACGGCCAAAGACAAGAAATAACGATACAAGATGTCGGAGTTCTCTATATTTCTGAGAATTGTGTCATTAAAACACTAAACAACATACTTGCTGCAAAAAGGACAACGACTATAACAGTACTAGCGTCTTATTCCAAAACGACGAACTTCTCCATTAATACGCAAATCCTACCAACACATATAAAAGACATATCCAAGGAAGAATTAGTTTTAGACAAGTCAAAGGGAGTTTTCGACCATTTACTCACTTCGGAAACAAATTTACAAACTCAGCTAGACAACACAATTTGGAAACAACTACAATCACATACATACATCGCCAGCATTAGCACCTCACTTGTCATTATAAGTTTAGCATGTGTTTTAATTTATTTCGGTCCACAGGTATTGAACAAATTTCGAGCCACCATTGCAGCAAGAAGGAAGACTACGCCACCTATGCAGCAACCAACAAACTGCCCACCACACCCGCGACAAACTCCACAACGGTACGGCATTCCACACAGCGTGCCCACCCCGTCACAACAAACTGAACAAGGCCAGGCCAGACCATACGAGACCATCGAGTTGTACCAATTGGAGTCCCGTTCCTGAGAGTCGCCAGAATGTTCAATGTTACCTTTGGACATTGACTCAGCACTCTGCCTGCCTCATGCGGTCCAGTTAAAATATTGACTTGGTTGCATATTACACGCATAGGACACATAGAATTAAGTATAATAGTGTGTGTTAAGAGAAACTAGTATATAAGCAGAACATTTTGTAAATAAATCAGATTTGAATTTTATATTCTTGTCTCATTACCCCTCACTGTGGCCAAGACACCTTTAGCCATCTCCGATCAGTCTCGTGAGTCTGCGTGACTGGCAGTGAGTGTACCCTTCCCGAACCTGGTATTCCTGTCTACTATCCGTCTGTTACCTTAGGTCGCATGGTGCAGACATCCTGTACTTATCTATATATTTATTTATCACACACTAAGTATATGGTAGGCTAGGGACTGTTAGGCTTGTAGGTCTTTGTAGGTTCCCTAACTTATCATATATTTCCATGTACCGTCACACCCTTGACAATATTGCGGCCTTACGTGACGTTTGTTAAGGGTGGATGTACAGGTGTACTTGTAAGAAAACGTGGCAATCTGTTGTTGCGAGTAGTTGTGGAGAGCGCACTGTGCTGCAGGTCACGTGATCTGCGGATTAGGGCAGACTCGTTTGTGTTGCATAGGTTGCACTCGCCGCACCCCGCGCACTTCACACTGCATCGCCTGATGGAGCGCGGATGTAACCGCCGGGCATTACACTTTCTATATTATAGGGATATGATGACCCCGTCGGGGCTGCGGGTTGTTCGAAAGAGATACCGCGGCCTCGGCACAAGGGCTAAGAAGGAACATGGGTGGTTTTTAGTAAGTAGAAGTCTGACACTTCCGCTCTGCCCAAGAGCGGGAGGGGTTGTTTGATGATTTCCCACCCCCAAAAAAAAAGGTATATGATGAACAGTGGTCCATAGAAATGGAAGTATCAATACCAGACGAGTATTGTACCTGGTGGGCTACTGGTGGGCTACTGCTGGGCTGTTGATGTCGGGGAATGTCGGTTTAAGTCGAGGATAGTTTTATATTGAGACATAGATGCCGCTGTTATTGTGTTTGTACTATGTAGCTGAACTTTTTGCTATGCCGCTACAATGTAATTACTCGTAACTCTTAGAAAGCTTTACAGGTAAGCGGTTTCCTTTAAGAAAGACAGCTAGTAAAGGTGACCGATATAAAGTGATGCAGCATCATCTGGTTAGTGTAAGAGACATACTTACACCGTTACGCTCCTCGCGCTGCCCGGGCGGCTCGGTTTAATCTGTAGCTTGCTAAAGTGAAGCAGATTTATTTCTGGAAAATTCTTAGTTTAAATTAATTGGAACTGTGCCCAACAAAATGATGATGAGTCCTACTTCATCCTGATAACTACGATTGTACCTCCCTCCCGATATGGTATCGTGACAATCAACACCTACCCATGAACTAATCGTAGACACTGCGGATAAGTGAGCCTAAAATATGTCAGAGCTAAGAGGACGGTGTCCCCCGCGATATGTCCGATAGGTGGGGGCGCGTATCGGCGGCTGCGTGTGCCGAGGATGCCGTGCTGACGGTGTGCTCACCAAGACGGTGTATTAGCGAGATGTTATGCGTCTCCTGTACGACATGGATGAGCTTTGCATTGGAATCTTTATAATAGAGCAAGAACCTACGACGACGGGCAGACCTTCGTTACCTTCATTACCTACCTTCGTAAACTGTCACAAGTGTCCGGCAATGGATGACGAGATTTCTTAAGTTATCCCGAAGACAATATAAAAAAATTAAGCTTTATACTTTAACGAATTTAAGGTACTATTTTATACACCTTTACTAACTGTTACCTGCCAAAGTAACCGCAGCACAAACTATATATTCGCTGGTCGTGCTTACCTGTATAGGGGACATGCACAGACCAACTTTCAGAACACATTATAAAATAACGAAGGTCTGGCCGTCGTAGGCTCTTAGGCTATAACAGTCGTTACAGAAAACGAGCGGAATGACGTTATAATGTGTCGTGTAGGTCTGCGGGTTAGGTATGTAGTTACGCGAGTTGTGTCGTGGTACATCACTACGTGTGAGGGGGAATCAATCTCGCTGAGTACACAAATATCTGCGGAGAGTGCCTCCTCCGGCGTGTCGTGATGGAGGCGCGGTCACGTGCGCTCGCGTACCAACCTCTCATGTATACTCTACCGACTAGCAGTTAGGACACCGATAAATACAGGGTGTAAATCAACCCGTCACACAGCCATCAACCAAGCATTCTGTACATCAAACTAAGTACCCCTATACGCAAAAATGTTTGCTGGGAAACGAAATTTTTTTTTTGGGTCAAAAATCACATTTTACGGTAAAACTTAATGTAGCACTGTTAAAACATTATGCTAATGGATGGTTTGAATAGTAAACGGGTCATGGCTGTAATTTAAATAAAGTTATAACCTGAGAAACTAGTATTTATAAAACAGCTGTGAAAAATTTGGAACTTTGACCCCCAATATCTCCGTAACTAGGAGGTTCCCAGGTATGGTCTAGAACAAAAGAATGATCGCAGTGGTGGGGAGAACAAGTGCACTTCGTTTGCGTTAAGGGTACTTTTATACCCTATATAACAACTAATATTAGAAAAGCACTTAATTATAGTAAGCGTTATGTAGGTATAGTAGCCTCCCGAATGGCCGCGATTGAAAAGTGAGCGCGACGTGTGCGCACTTCTCGTGTAGGTAATGTATCTGCTATCACAGCCTTGCACTTGAACTGAAAATTATGGTATTCCTACTATGATTCATTAACTTTTGGTTTATTTCGTTGCGGGATCCAAGACAGGTAAATTATATAGTTCAGAATGGCATTGGGATATCCTAGGGATTTAACAGGCAAAATATCTGTTCCAATAGTTAGTTTCATATTATACAAATGTTATGTTGTATGTGTTATGTTTTATATAGCGCGCACGGCATGTGGAGATGACAAATAGTTGTTGCTGGTGATGGCTGCTACTGCGCGGAGCTCTGCATGCGTTCGTTGCATGTCATTAGTTATATGTCATGTTACATGTACATAAATATAAAATAAGTCATTTTATTTCATAAAAGTGTAATGTTTCTCTAGTTTTAAGTTAAATGGATCTAGTCATTGTCGTGAATATTCGACTTGAACGACTCATAGAAAACCGGCCAATTCTCGGTTTTCATATTAAGATGGCAGCGCGATAAGCGGCAACTTTATTGTAAGCGGTTCAAAAAGCGTTTTTGAATTACTACTTTGAGGTTAACACAAAGTAGTAAATAAACCAATATCTAATAATGAATAGCAGCAAAACTTGCATACGTACCTCGATAGTCCAGAGAATCCCACTCAGTCCCAACGAGATGGGCAGATGCCTCGACATGCGCGTGATGGCTTCTAGGTATAGGCTGCCGGCCGGCGAGCTAAATCTTGTTCAATCCACTGATAGAATGGTTCATACTCCAAAAATCAACACTGCACTATAAGTTCTCAATGAAGCACAGATGCAGGTCCATTTATTTTACGAATATCTTCAAGGTTTCACCAAAATGGAATTTTTAAAAGGCGGAGCGACGCGCGCACACAATGGCGCGAACGGCGGCGGGAAGGAAGTCATTTTGCTACCCCTAATGCCATCTATCGGCCAGTTGAGGGAACACTCAAGAAAGTTTCGATACATGGGCGCTGCCGCTGGCTGCGGCAACAAAATATTGGTGCGGGGGATTCATCAATTGAGAAACTAAAATATTTAATTTGAAATAATAACCTATTTTATTCTATGGGAGAATCCTAAAATATTATTATTTAATTTTTTTTTATTGGTAAAAGCATTGACGCTTCACCTACCTAAAAAAATATTTTGAAGATTTTATTTTACCACTTTGTTGTATTTGTATTCATGTCAAATTATAGCTTTCTAATACTAAGAGTCTTTGAGCTATAGTGAAGACGCAGACAGACAGGCGGACATGGCGAAACTATAAGGGTTCCATGTTGACTACGGAACCCTAATAATTATGATAAAAAGACTTTGACCTTCAATAAAATAAATAATCGCAATGACGGGGAGAAGAAGTGCCTTTAGACTTCGATACGGGTTTTTAGACCCGATATAGGCGTTCACTTCGGATCAGGATCTCGTGTTCCTCAACGTGAACCACTGGGTACCAGCGAGTGTGGCATCACATCGCGGTACAGGTTCTTGTGTCAGATCTTTGGGATCGGTCACTCATTACTAGCTGAATATTGTATTGCGACCCCCGCACCCCGCACCCCGTATCCCGTACCGCGCGACCATTACCCGCTTTTATTGTTAAGGGATTCAATGTCGAACAACAGTAGTAACTCGGTGCGCGATACGAGATTGTAACCTCTTGATAGTAATGAGATATTTTGTAAAGAAGGCGTCCGTGGCGGGCGGCTGTGGCGCGGCGCGGCTGTGGCGCGGCGCGGCTGTGGCGCGGGCGGTCGGCTGAATGTAATTGTTATGAGGGTAGCGGCGACCGACGCGGCGCGAACAAATTACTTTAACTTTTAGAGAGCGTAACGATGGCTGTGTAATTACGTTTGGTTCCGTACAAATAGTGTTGTGAGTTGATTGTTGCGTGGCGAGCGCACCAGCCAGCTACCTGCCGCATCTATTGTGGACGGCGTTTGCGCGACTCTAGCAAAAGGTTACAATTAATTAAACTTGCAAATTAAATAACGCGGCTTGTGGGCGTGGCGGGTGGTGCGGGTCACGATTGTGGGCCGTGGTGCGCTCTCCACGCGGGTTATTGTTTTATAAACAACCGAGTGCTAATTCGATGACCTCCTACAAAAGATATTAGTAACAAAACTTTATAGATAATGGAACACATAGGGTATTAGGTAGGTGTACTCCCTCACTCATAGGTGCTTGTTCAAGTTTGGGAGGCATTGTTAGTAAGCTGAAACCAAAATCAAGGGTTTTCTTATAATATTATGTATGTTTCCGCTGTACTTGTACAGCAAAGTTGACTACAACAAATTTTCACAAATATTTGCAATTTACTTATTTTCTATGAATAGTTTAATACAATAGTGATTACTAAATAGAAATATTTAACTTGAATGATCTAGAAGTTACAGTTAGCTATCGTAAATTATAATAAAGTACACTTACAATGTCTCGTCAAAATGTAATGTTCACTTTGACACAATTTCAAATCTGCCCTCATAGGATATTAATATTTTGAAGTTATTAAAAAAAAAATACCCGCAAAAATTGAGGAGCTCGTGGCTGAATAATAACTGCCACTCAAGTCAATCTTTAGGTTAAGCAGCGTTTGCCTAGGTTGGTCTGTGGATGGGTGACCACTCATTACATACCGAGTTTCCTCCGTGCCTCGGAAAGCACGTTAAGCTGTTGGTCCCGGCTGCCACATATAGATCTTTGGCAGTCGTTACAGGTAGTCAGTGACCTAAAAGTCTGACAACCAGTCTTACCAAAGGGTATCGTATTACCTAGTATTAACTGAGTTGTGGAGGTCAGATAGTCAGTCGCTCCATGTAAAATACTGGTATTCAGCTGCATCCGGTTAGACTGGAAGCCGACCCCAACATAGTTGGGAAAAAGCTAGGGAGATGAACTTTACTTAAATTACTTCCATGACCCGTTTATTATTCAAAGCATCCACTTATTTTAAGAGTGCTACTTTGAGTTTTACCGTAAAATGTGATTTTTGACCCCAAAAAAAAAAAAATTTCCCAGCAAAAATTTTTGCGTAGGGGTACTTAGTTTGATGTACAGAATGCTTGGTTGACGGGTGTGTTATGGGTTGATTTACACCCTGTATATCCTAGATAGATCTACCTTAGTAAAGTCTTTTTATTTATATTTATAACCGACTTTAAAAAGGAGGAAGTTATCAATTCGTCGGATCTTTTTTTTAATTTTTTTTTATGTGTGTTTACTCGAAAATGGCTGGACCGATTACGATTTTTTTAAATTTGTTTGAAATGGTATACTTCCCAGGTGGTCCCATGATCATCAAGTCAAGATCTGATGATGGGATCCTGGAGAAATAGAGAGAACTCTTCAAATTTTATAAGCACTCTTGAAGCGATTTGGATAGTTTTTGAAAGAGTACTTTCTCGGAGTGGTCCCATTTCAATTTGGTGAAGATCTGACGAAGAACTTCGGAGATAGGCAACGGAACTCCTCAATAAATGATAGCAAATGGACTGGGATTGCTGAAATCTCATGTCTGTCTATTGTTTACACTTTTTATTAAAGGGCGCTCTAAAGCACATGTGAACCACTAAAAAGTGAAAAATAAAAACAATTCACTAAATAATAAAACCGACTTCAACAAAAAATTAAACACACAAAAGTTTATTTGTGACTTGTTTATTAACTTAGAAGAAAAAATCAGCTTCTGAAGTCGGTGGCAAAAAAAAACGAAATCAAACAAGTCACCGACTTCAGAAGCTGAATTTTTCACTTTTTTGTGTTTCATTTTTTTTTCTTTGTAAATTACGACAACGTTTTGTATGCATGCAGTTTACCTGTAAGTGATTGTTACTTGAGGAGAAGCTTGTTGCGAATAAGAACGCGAATAACGATCTGTGTCATATAATTAGGAAAGCTCCTTGTATACAGTTACGGATAACAAATATCAAAATAAATAAGGTACATTAATAAAACAGTTACGTCATGGAAAGGTCCATCGGGCAAACGACATAGAGGAAGACCGTTCACTAGATGGGACGACGACATTAAAAAAATTGCTGGTCCACAATGGCAGCAAATAGCCCAAGACCGACAGAAATGGAAAACTTTGGAGGAGGCCTTTACCTGAGAGGGGTTCCAGTCAATGGAATATTGCCTACCTATTTAAAAAATATGTTTGTAATAGTAGTTATAATTAGGTCTATATAATATTAAGATAATTTAGGTTACATAGATTTTTTTTTAACTTTTCTAATTATTTTCTTTAGTAAACTAAGTATAAAGGTAGTTATAACAAAATTTAAGTTAATTAATTTGTATAAAACTGGAAATAAAAGGCTTTTTTATTTTTATTTTTTATTTTTATTTTATTTTAATAAAACTTAGGACTAACACAATTTGGTAATGTCGGTAGAACAATAATTTGTGTGCCGCGCTCCCTACGTTATACGAGCGTGAGGTTGTACAGCCGGCCGGTCCACATTCCTTTCACCTCGACTACTTCGGCTAGCTTAGCTCTCAGTTCAGTATGCGCGGGCGCACGGGCACGGCGGCGAACGGCTGCGTGCGCTCCTCTAATCAGTATGTGATACGTAAGTATGTGCCGCTACACGCTTATTTCAAATCTGGGAGGTCCAACAGATTTGGGACTAGTGTCGTTCGAAGCGCCTATACAATAACTTTTTTTTTACTAAGGCGACATTCTTGAATTATGTGGGGTTTACCTGGGATACATCAAAACATCAACCTAATCTAACCATTGACGACGCTTTTTTCAAATCTGGGAGGACCAAGAGATTTGGGACTAGTATCGTTCGAAGCGCCTATACAATAACGTTTTTTTTTTACTAAGGCAACATTCTTGAATTATGTGGGGTTTACCTGGGATACATCAAAACATCAACCTAACCTAACCTAACCATTGAAGACGCTTTTTTTCAAATCTGAGAGGTCCAACAGATTTGGGACCAGTGTCGTTCGCAGCGCCTATATAATAAGGTTTTTTTTACTAAGTCGACATTCTTGAATTATGTCGGGTTTACCTGGGATACAACAAAACATCAACCTAACCATTGACGACTCGTTTTCTCAAATCTGAGGATCAACTGATTTTAAACTAGCGTCCTCCTCTCCTATCCTCCAGTGAAACTCATTCGCTTTATCTCATCTGTTCAGATCCAATCGTAGTGGATGTAGCTACGTCACAGGCGTTTTTATATCAGCTAATCACAGGCGTCTTTATATCGCTTCTATCGCACGTGGTGCCGTGCGGATAATATGGCACAGTACATTAGCGTGTTGGTTATTGGTTGCCGCGCGGAATCCGCGCGCGTCTCGTGTGTGCGACGGGAGGGAGGGAGGGGGGGGGGCTATTGTGCGGCTGTGCCTCTGATTAATACGGCGCGCCGGCATTGTTCGCTCCACGCTCGACGCTCGCATCACCGTGTTTATAAATTGCCCCTCGTTGTTACATCAAATAGAACTGTGGCCTATTTATCCGTACAATATACGAGCGGCCGGCGCTCATTGTGTTAATATCACCGGCTGATGATGTAACACGTTACACGCCACTCGTACTCACGGGTACACACTGCGGCCGCCGCCCGCGGTGAACTGTGTGAATACAATATCACAAAAAATACAGATGTTTTCGAGTGTCAGTCGCTGAACTGATAATATTACTACACCATTGTAATCAAGTTGAAATTGAAAAGAAATAAACTTAAATACGAAATATTGTTGAATACCGTCTAATGAATGCTAATAGGCAGCAGTTAGGAGTGAGTAGTTAATGAAGCCTTCTAGTGAGGTAGCTTGGAGTGGCTCGTGTACAGCGCGACGTTACCGCACGCATTCGTTGCTTGATAAGAGTAAGTTGTTCTATTAGCGAAGTACTGCCTACCTACCGCGTGCCGCGTGAGCCTAGACGGCGACATGTGACGCACGACACTACACAGGTATGTGACCGGGCACGGGTGCGCGACACAACACAGCGCGGTCGCTGTCGCTGGCGCGTGTGCTAGCGCTAATCACTTGTTAGTCGTACACTCGCTGTGTCGCAGTCCGCTCGCTGTCTCAGAAATACCACTGCCAACCACAGCTAGCATAGCCAGTGGATAAATGACGCATGGCGCACTTAGCTAAAATATCAATAGGTACTGTTGCTCTGCTAAGTAAGTACACAAAAAGTACAGTACAGTGTTTAGTGTAAGATGAATGTACTCCAGCTGCACCAGTAGGTACCTATAACTAGCGCTAAACTACGACACGATACAGCGAGTCCTTGTTATCCTTCGGCAGCAATCTGTTTGATGTGGCTCTGACGCGTACGACACGTCGGCATACTCGCGTGTCTCAGACGCGGTGCGGCACAACTAACTCGCGTCAAACTATCGTTAGCGCACCGCCGCGCCACACTAATGACGTCACACCTGGTCGCGCGCTAATGCCTCGCGACGTGCTTCATTCAGTAACACGCTCGTGTTAGCACGTCTCAATATTCGTCTCCGTCACTCCGTCTCCTAGCGGCAGCGGTCGCTAGGAGACGGAGCAGCATCTCGCCAGACGTATATCTGTGAGTCGGGCTTTTGGCTTTCACTCTGACTGCCCAAACATCCCTGCTCTACGCAACTATAAATGAAGTAACACTTGCATCCGTAGACCAAGCACGTCATATTTATTACTAGCTGTGCCCGCGACTTCGTTCGCGTGCTTCTCGGAAACTAAACTGCGTCGCTTAGATAAAAGTACGTTAAATCATTGCCCTGCGTTAACTTACTGCCGCTGTAGAAAATAAGAAGAGGGTAATGCAAAGTACTGACTATGTCTAATACTAAAGTTTAGATGGATGGGTGTTTGTTAATCAACCACGTCAGAACGGCCGAACGGATCTTGAAAAAATTTTAAACAGGTACATTATAGTCGACAGGTACTGTCGTTGGCGCGTTCGTGTTCCACGCGCGCCTCAAAGATATGTCAGCAACAATTAAGGGGTTCTTTGGGGCCCCTTAATTGTTGCTGCCGTCGTCTGCCGGGGCTGACGGTTGTCCGCAAGAGATACCACGGCCCCGAAACACAAAGAGCTAAGAAGAAACGTGGGTGGTTTTTAGTCAGTAGAAGTCTGACACATTCTTCCGCTCCGCCCAGAGCGGGATGAGTCATTTGATAATTTACGAACCACAAAAAAGGGGGGATTAGAGGCTGTTTCGAGAGGTACCTGTACCGAATCTGGGACATTGAATCTGAAATGGAACGCCGTCACCTCCTTCTGTGAAGCAGTAATGCTAGCGAAAGAGGTGAACGTAAGAGGGACACAACCCCTCTTCCCAGCCGCCGCGGGAGACACTGAACTGAGGATGTCAGCAACATTGAAGGGGCCCCCAAGGACCGACGCCCGTCGGGGCTGCGGGTTGTTCGAAAGAAATACCGCGGCCTCGACACATAGGGCTAACAACACACCACATCTATATAAAGACATGTTTGGTGCAGTGGCTGGACGATTAACAGTAGCACTGCGTGTCGCAGGTTCGATTCCCACACGGTACAAACAAAATATGTCGTAGGTTTTATATACTTTTAATTTAGTTTAAAAAAAATAGTATTTTTAAACTGTGTAAAAAATAAAAATAATAAAATAAAATTTATTGTGTCAAATAATTGGTTTACAATATTGTTGTGTTCGGAATCTTCTTTTAGACAAATAATGAGTGTAATTGGTAAATCTTTATTTGTTGACTATTCATGAAACATATGTTTATTTAATAACACCGCGGTTTAGAAAATGACATCAAATGAATAGCGCCATCTGTCGAAGACGAAGATAAACTGCTAAACTGCGATCAAACACACTATAGGGTTTAGGCTATGTATATTTCAAGTCATCGAAACAGACAAACAGACAAAAATTCCAAAAATGCTGGAAATGTGTTCTGTTGGTTATACTTTAATACCCTGACAATTTTTTTTTTAATATTTTCGATGTACAAAAAAGATTTTTCTACAGATTTATTATATGTATATAGATAGATTAAAAGGAAGTATCCCAAACTGAATGAGTAATTCCTTACGACCACTAAATAAAACAGAATTTATGTTTCGACGGCTTTAAAGGAAGATTTCTCTACTATTCATAGTTTCTAATCTAACTGACTGAGAGTGAAAATGAAAACGAATGAGAGTGTTTGGATGCTCCACTTTGATTTAATACTCAATCTCAGATAAATTGTCGTGATCGTCTCGCACCACAATTGCAATACAAACCAGAGTAGCGGCCGTGTTACCGTGTTACCGTGCACCGTGTTACCTCATTAAACAAAATGGACACTAACTGCAAAACGCGTCGTGAAGAATTGATCACGAGCAGATCCGAGATCCGAGGTGTCTCCGTAAAGTGCTAGTGTGAGTGAGCGTGGCAGCGATGGTGGATCGTAGAGTGATGTCACGTGAGCGACACGGATTAGCTGTGTCCCTATTAGTTTAGATTATTTGAAGTATGTGCGGTGCGGTGAGTGACAGCCGCCGCCGCGCCACCGCGCCGCTATTGTGTGTTCGACAGGCTGGAGACAGGTGGTTAGAGATGAAAGCCGCTCGCGCCGCCGCCGCGCCGCCGCCGCTCATCATCTCACACGTAATTTCCGCACGTCGCACGTCGCAAGTAACGCACACTCGCACGACTAGTGGGTACCTCCGAACCTCACTCATTTCTTTTATATTCCCCACTTTAGATGAGTTGTGTTGTTAACATAATGACTGTGTCTTGTATTCATTTCGTAACTGGCGTGATTAGTTTCACGATTTGAATGTTTTACTGGTTCGAGTGTCACGTGTTTATTTGGGTAACTGTGTGAGCAGTGCCACGCGCCGGGCGAATGTTGAATGGTGACCGCAGTGGTTGGTATGGCGCGCAGAGCGTGGCAGAAGCGCTTCCAAATCAGCGGCTGATTGTTTGTAGGCCTCTTGTTAACAGCATCTTTTAATTATTCAAGAGCAGTCATTAGGACGCTAACTTTATCTGTTTCCGCTCATTATCCGGACAGCCCAGGGGACTCCCGCGCCCCGCACCCTGTATCCCGCACTCCTCAGCCCTTCCTCTCAAGGAGAGGGAAAACTCACAATAAACTTGTACATTACTACTTGCATTTGCAACTTAATATACGTATGCGTATAGTAGTAAGGTTGACACTATTAGAACATTACATTGAACGAAACTGAAATAAAATAATAAAATATTCACAATCATTCAGATTTTTATTCAGTTGCAGCTACGATTAACAAATGAACGTTCGTTCTCGAGTGATCCAACCAAAGCACTAATCTGTCTAATCTTTTTACTTTCCTTATAATCAATCTCTAACTTATCTGATCGACGAACTAATGTGTCTGTAACTTGTACTGACAAAAACAACGACACTAGACATACACAGTATTAACAGACAAGCTCGAGGAGTCTACAAACGTAACCAATACACAGTAATGAACAACAAACGCACACACGATACAAGAAAATAGGTCCTTTAATGGGGAATTGGATTTTTTACTTGTTTCGTGGGTGTGTTTACAAACATTTATTTATTTATTTAAAAATACCTTACAAATATCATTACAGGTGTTCACCTAATGCGATAGCGCGGTTTTAAAACTAATATATTTAAAATTTAAAAAACAATGAAAAACAAGTAGGTACAAATAGTCACAACATCTTAAAATATATCTTTAAACTCACATACCAGCCAGACCAACTACTTGTAGGTCATACATATTTGTACCGTGCGTGCATCGCTCAATCATGACGATGACGTCGTCGTACACAAGGTTTGTGACAGCGAGCATTTACTTTATGTTCCAATACCTTGAAGCAGCTCCGATTTGTAGAAAACAAAGTGGCGGCATACGGCAGACCATTCTGACTATAATAGCAGCACTTCGATACCCATTGCAGTACCGACAGCATACGAGCAGTAAGAGTTGACGTAGGAGAGCGACACGACACAACACGGCACGGCGCGACACAATGCGCCGCGTTATCTGGCGCCGGAGACGGGCGGCGCGGCGCGGGCGCCCATCCGATAGCATACGTGCCGCCACCGGCACCGCCGGCCGCTCCGACTAGCTCGTGACGTTATCTCAGCTGCACAGCTACACACGGCACAGTGGGAACAACGTGTTCTACTCTCATGTTCTGAACGGTATTATTTGTTGGCAGCTCTCGTGCTCTGGTACTCTGTACGTACATGGGACGATCAATGGCGTTTGTTGCGAATTACGATCATTCACAGAAACCCTTCGGGGATGTCCCGACGATGTGGAGCCGCGGTCGTAGCACAGACGACACGTCACGCGACAACATGTTGCAAGTAACAGCAGAACTATTGTTTGTTTTGAGTAATTAAATGAGGCCTGTTGTACTAATATAAATACTGATGGAGTTAAGTGTTTTGGTCATGTAGAGAGGATGAGTGAAAGTCGATTGACGAAAGGTATTTACAAAGCAGATGTGAGTGGTAACGCCGGGAGGGGACACCCTAGAAAGACATACACTGATATCATTGGTGACGTTCTTCAGAAAGGACAGGTACGTAGTGATGTATTCATGAATGTGGACGAGGCAAAAGGAGTACCTATATAAGGATCGTAGCAGGTGGCGTTCTGTGGTTTCTGCCTACTCCAATGGGAAAGGCTTGAGTTTATGTGTATGTATGTTTAATTAGAATTATTTGCTTCGCTTGAGGTTTTCAGTACCAGCAGCAGCCGCCCCGGCACAACCGGCTGCTTGGAACATGGGATCGCACTAGGATGTCGACGCAAGTTGCATCACACACCAAAGGTCTACCCACTTTCCAAGGCATTACGGTCATATACCGCCTGGTCTCTTGCCGTCATCGCGTGCAGCAACAGCACGTCGGATGATGTCACTGATGACCCGCACTGTGCGGCGCGCGACGTCGTCACCACACGGAACTGTGAAATGTTTGCATTTTGACAATTAAACCAAACTACAAATTCGACTTCTATCGCGACTTGTATTAGTCATGTGTGACTAGTGTAGTATGGTTGTGTTGGAGGGGTGGGGGGAGGGGAGGTCGTTTTTCATACTCCATTCTTGCTTGTTATAGCATCGCACGCGCGTTCCTCGCGTACCTCCCCCCCCCCTCCACCCCCTACCGACTGGGCAATAAAATTTCCTTGTTTATCCGTTTATCCGGTATTTATCGCGCGTCACGCCTTTATGAAACGTTCACGTATCTGATCTGAACGCCGCGCCGCTAGAGGAGTCTTTCTCCAGCGCAAACACTTCCGCTTTGCTTGTCGTGACCAGAACATGTCTGTAAAGGTTTAGTGGTACTCGCAGTAGAAGCACGCCTCGATTTTGAAGGATAAGCAACGCTTGCCGCGGTCGCTCCCTGGATAGATGACTATACATTTAAATACATTACATACCGAGTTTTCCCCATACCTCGGAAAGAACGTGAAGCCGTTGGCTCTGCCTCTCATTTGAAGATCTTTAGCATTCTGCACAGGTAGTCAGTGGCCCAAAATTCTCACAAGCAGTCTCATAAAAGACTTTTTTCGAAAAAAACAACCGGCTGCCATAAAAACACTAAAAATAAAAAAAAATATTGGTGGCAACTGGCAATAAGTTAATGAAACAAAGAAATTTACCGACGATATCAACAGTTAAGTTTACACTTCGTTCGTGTTTTTTTTCAGACAATTTTAGGGAAGGGTTGTTTTGTTTTCCATTAATTCTTGTCACATCATGAATCAATGGCACCTCTTGTTTTGTTGACATCGGCGCCGTAAACAAAAACATAACACTCTTTTAGTGTCCATGGAGTTTCTTGCCCGTTCTTCTCCATAGAGATCTACGCTAGGGAATGGGCAACTACAGTACTTTCAAGTTATTATGCCTTGTGACTGTGACTGTAGCTTAGGAGTGCAATACGTCGTCCCGGGGGTTGCTGCGTCGAGTTGCGTGTCGCCGGATGTCTGCGGCGGCGAGTGCTGTGGGTGCGGGGGCGCGCGGCGGCTCGTGCCGTGGCGGTGGGTGCGCGGGGCTCCGTGTCGCGGAGCGGTGGTTGCGCGTTGCGGCGTGCATTCGTTGTTCCGTGATTTGGAGTCTCGTGCATTCGTTGTTGCGGTGTGCGTCGCTGCGTGCTTTCGTGCTCGCAGTGTTCGTTGTTGCTGGCATTCGGCGGCGTGTGGTTCGGCGTGGTGGCTTTCGGGATGACGTATTGCACTCGTAGTTTAGTTTTATGAATTGTTCTTCTGACATTCAAAAGTACGTACGTACTTCTGACATTCGTAAGTAGTTGCTTTGTTCTTAAAAAAGTTTCGATACTTAAAAGGTTGTGTTCAATACTACAAATAAATTTATGTACCTATTCCTTGCTCATTTCGTGCAACTTCGAATTTAAATAGATAATTTCAACTTGTAATACGTTTTTAATACTTAAATAAAACTTTTGTTTTCTCTGTAATAAAAAAAACTTTAAATTCCCCATTTTGTACGTGGCTGCAACACTATCCGCGAAAGCCAAAAAAAAAACTTAATCTTTTAGTCTATGGCCGATCGCCATTGTTAGATGCGCGCGCAGGAAAACTGATTAATTTTTCCCGCCATGGCGAAATTTTTTTCACAACTCATTTTAACTGTTGAAAATATTTTTTTTTGTGTTATTTTCTTCACAAGTGTGTTGAAAAACGTCGTATGATACACGTGTGTATTGATGATTACCGTCCTCGGCTCTCTTAAGACCCTCACCAAACGGCTCGGGTCTCAATGGCGCCTCAGCGGTAATCACCAACGTTACACACTTATACCATAATGTACTATAATACTACTGCAGTCACAGGAATGCCAAATACGCAATTTCGTTTAAGTACTTGAATGACATATTTTGTCAGTTTTTTTTATTTAATACTTTCATTGCCAAATTGCTGAATTTACCTAGCTAACCGAAATAATAAAGTCGGACGTGAAAGATGTGACCGATGTGAGAGCAGCGGCTACGCCGTAGCATATACTACAACTTACCGTATTCTACGCCGTACCCTGTGCTACTTCGTAGCGCATAATACAACGTAGCATGTGCTACGACTTACCGTGTTCTACGACGTAGCACGTGCTACGCCTTATGCCTGGAATACACATGCTACGTAGTAGCGCAAAACCATGCTAGTATCGAGCAGCTGTCACTTAGTAGCACACAATTAGAACGTGTATACGAAAAGAGCATAAAACCTCTTTTTTGATATTCTTTGGTTTTACTTTTTTTGTTTATCTTGCTGTCACCTTTGTGTTGTTTACTGTCAGTATATCAAATAGAAAGCTGTTAAGCTGCGACCCCACTAACGTCACCCAGAACGTTCTTGTTAGGCCACGCAGCCCGAGTGGGGCTGCTGCTAAATGTTCCTATTACGCCAAGCGGCTCAAATCTCGCTCACGTCCACACTTACGAGGCACGGCCGCGAGGCTCGGTCTTACGGAGCCACGCGGCCCTAGTGGGGGCGCGGCTTAAGATAATGTCACTCAGATTTGCTAAAAAGAAGTATGCTCGTAAAAGTATGCTTTTGAGGTCAATGCTTTAGAGCAAATGTACACACTCAGAATGTATGCTAGAAATGAGCATACTACCTAGTAGCAAACAAGCATGCTTTTCTAGTAGCATGTGTATTTCAGGCTTTATTGTGTTCAATGCCGTACCCTGTGCTACGACGACGTAGCCTTTACTACTCCGTAGCATGTGGACGCGGTAGCATATGCTACGAGTTAACGTGTTTGATGCGTGCGTGCGTGCTACGACGTAGCGGTTTCTACGCCGTAGCCGGTGTTAGAATATTGTGAACTAAGTACCAGTTTGAATGAATCTGTCTTACCTTTTAACATGCTTGGGTGGCTGAATGAATAAAGATGGAATTTGGCACCCAGATAGACCATGACTCGGGTTAAGTGGCAATCAAAACTACCTCGACCATTTGAAGGAAAATTCTCTGCTGAATAATTTCTGATCTCCACGCAGGTGAAACCGTGAGCAAAATACCGTGGATGACGTGACGAGAAATATCTCCCGCCCCCCGCGCCCCGCGCCAACACCCGTGGACACGTTATCAGTTAGACATCAGTGGAGTCCAATCATGGCACTTCTGAAAGGAATACTATTGTTGCTTTAAATAATAGCCATAATTCCAACAAAACTGAGTCTAAGCCTAACCAGACAAATAAAAATTCAGACAATAAAATTAATAAAAATAAAAACAGTAAATGTCCACTTTGCTCCCAAGCACATACATTGTTTAAATGTGAATCTTTTAGAAACTTGTCCATAGAACATCGCTTACAAAAGGCAATTGAGTTCAAAGTGTGTATGAACTGCTTACGCTTTGGACATAGTTCAAATAAATGTAGATTTTCACATTGCAAATATTGCACAACAAAGCACAACACGCTTTTACATTTAGAAAGTAACGAACCAAAACTTGCTTCCAATCCATTGCCTTCTGCTATGCCTTCTTCTTTGCCTTCTTCAAGTGTCGCGCTTTCAGCCAATTCCATGCAGCTTGCTACTTCTTCGCATGTTTTACTGTCCACAGCGATGGTGAACGTGACGGGCGTGACGGGTAAGAAGTATATGGCGCGCCTACTACTGGACAACGGCAGTACGGCGAACTTTATTACGCAAAGCTTGTCAGAGAAGCTGGGTTTGTTACGACGCGGTACGAGCACCAAGGTAACGGGTATTAACAATCACATATCCACCAGTACACAGTCTTGTCACCTCACAATAGAGTCTTTATGCTGTGCCTTTACTGTAGATATCGAGTGTCATGTTTTGCCTGAAATTACAAAGGTACTACCGTCTTCATTCATACATATAAAACACGTCCCTATTCCTTCAGGTCTTAAGCTAGCAGACCCGAACTTTAACGTTCCGTCGGTCGTAGATATCCTGGTAGGGGCTGAAGTTTTCTGGAATGTATTAGGTAGCAGAACAATAGACTTAGGGAAAAACCTACCTAAATTATGCGAGACCAAGTTAGGATGGTTAGTTTCAGGTAGTATTTCGCAACAATCATGTTTTTCCGCTATTAACGTTTGCCATCATTCCAATGTCACTCCCGACCTCACTTATTTTTGGGAGCTTGACAACGTAGCTTCAAAACATTCACTTTCACTTGAAGAGAGAATGTGTGAGCAGTCTTTTGCTCAAACCACTGTTCGTAATGACAGTGGAGAATTCGTCGTCACTATGCCTTTAAAAGGGGATCCTAGTACATTAGGTCATTCTTTTACCAATGCTAGAAATCGTTTTCTTTCCCTTGAACGGCGATTTAAACGCGATCCGTTATTTCATAAAAAATACAATGAGTTCATGAGAGAATATGAGCGCCTAGGTCATATGACATTGGACTCAGACTGTACTCCTGCACCAAATAATTCTGTGAATAAATATTATATCCCACATCATGGAATTATTCGTAGTTCTAGCACCACTACACAACTACGCGTAGTATTCGACGCATCAGCTTCTACCAGTTCGGGGGTGTCGCTTAATGACATTCAGATGGTCGGTCCCGTAGTTCAAGACGATCTGTTTTCCATACTAACACGTTTTCGTCAGCATAGGTACGTGGTGTCAGGTGACGTAGAGAAGATGTACAGGGCTATTGAGATAAATCCAGTTCAAAGACCTCTTCAAAAAATAATTTTCAGGTTTGAACCTTCAGAACCTCTTAGGACTTACACTTTAAACACGGTAACCTATGGTACCGCTTCTGCACCCTATTTAGCCACTAAGTGTCTTGTAAGTCTGGCTGATAACATTGAGGATAGTCGTGCCCAATGTGCCATTCGACGTGACTTCTACGTTGATGACTTTCTTAGTGGCGGGGATACCATAGCTGAAACTGTAGAAATTTCTAAAAAGGTACATTCGGTTTTATCATCTGCAAAATTTAATTTACGTAAATGGCGGTCAAATAATTCACAAATTCTCAAACAAATCGCACATAACAACGAGTTACATAATACTTTACATTTTTCTGAGCAAGGTTTGAACTCATCTCAAACTAAAACTTTAGGTCTCAACTGGGTTTGTGACTCAGATTCACTCACTTATAACATAAATATCACCTCCACTACTAAAGTCACCAAACGTCATGTCCTTTCTGTCATCAGTATGATCTTTGACCCACTAGGCCTCGTAGGTCCGTGCGTCGTCGAAGCAAAGATGATAATGCAGCGTTTATGGCTGGATAAGTATGACTGGGATGACGAAGTATCACACGAAATTAAAAGCCTTTGGTCTACATTTGAAGGCACAATAACATCATTGAACAATTTAAAAATTCCTCGTTGGGTTTTGCTTGAAGACTCTATTACTCATGAAGTACACGTCTTTACCGATGCGTCCGAGAAAGCGTATGGCGCTTGCGTGTACATTCGGTCTGGTAATAGCAGTGGATCTATAGGCGTACAGCTTCTAGTCTCTAGAAATCGCGTAGCGCCCATCAAACCAACAACTATACCGAGGCTTGAACTTTGTGGAGCTTTGTTGGGTGCAAGGCTGTGTACTAAGGTTCAGGAATCACTTACCATGCCCATTCATAGATGTAGATTCTGGTGTGATTCTACCATAGTCCTGGGTTGGCTCTCTACTCCTTCAAACCAATTAAAGCCTTTTATCAGGCACAGAGTCAACGAAATACAGGAAAGTACATGTGGTCATACCTGGAGCTACGTACCGTCGAAGGACAACCCGGCGGATCTTGTTTCCCGTGGTTTGAGCGCTGACGTTCTCATTAATGATCCTCTGTGGTGGTCTGGACCCTCATTTTTACAGCGTAGTGAAAATGAGTGGCCCAGCATGCCAAACACCGGGAAAGATAGTCTGCCGGAAGTAGTGACTCATCTTATTAGTGGTGATAGCAACAGTCATTCATTAAGTAGTAATCATCATACAAACATTCCCATTCATTCATCAATCATTCATGATTTATTAGTAAAGTATTCTAGATTAACAAAAATTCAAAATATAATTACATATGTACAACGCTTTATTTACAATGTAAAACATAAAAATAAATTGCAAGGTAATTTTTCTATCACAGAACTTGAAAATTCATTAAATTTAATTATACATTATTCGCAGCTTGAAATGTTTCCTGAAGAGTATAATTTGTTAAAGTCTGGACAAAAATTACCACGCAAAAGTAGATTGCTTCCTCTGACACCATTCATTGACGATCATAACCTCATTCGCGTGGGCGGGAGGCTCGATAACTCCCCCTACGATTTCAATGTAAAACATCCTATTGTTTTATGCAGTAAGCACGTACTTACTAAACTTATATTTCAAATGCAACATTTAAAGCTTGCGCACGCTGGTCCGCAATTGTTATTGTCATATATAAGACAAACTTATTGGCCTCTAGGTGGCAGAAACTTGTCTAGGTTTGTCGTGAGTAAATGTCTTAAATGTTTCAGACATAAGGCCCAGAACGTACAGCCTATAATGGGTCAACTACCCAGTTCAAGAACGAATCTGGAGTTTCCATTTTTAAATAGTTACGTTGACTACGCTGGGCCAGTATTGATAGCCAATCGTAAGGGCCGAGGATGCAAACTAACTAAATCTTACATGTGCATCTTTGTTTGCTCGGCAGTAAAAGCCGTACATTTGGAGCTTGTCACCGACCTCACCACTGAGGCCTACATGGCCGCTTTAAATCGATTCGTGGCGCGTCGTGGCAAGCCTCGAAGCATCACGTCCGATAACGGAACTAACTTTGTAGGTGCATCAAATGAGATGTGTAGGTTCCTTCAATCATCAAATGTTGCATCTGAAATGGCACAGGAGGGTATCGAGTTTATTTTCACGCCAGCATACAGCCCTCATTTTAATTCATTAGCTGAAGCTGCTGTGAAATCGTGTAAGCATCATTTAAAACGGGTGTTACATCATACCCATTTCACTTTCGAGGAGATGGCTACCTGTCTCACTCACATAGAGGCGGTGTTGAATTCCCGCCCTCTAACTCCTCTTTCTTCTGACCCTAACGATTTTTCGGCACTCACTCCCTTTCACTTCCTAATTGGACGACCATTTTCATCAGTATTGTACCCTCAGCTGGCAGAAGCCAGCATCACGCGGCTGGATCGTTGGAAGCGGATCCAGCTCATCAGACAACACTTCTGGGGACGCTTTCATAATGAATATACTTCTCTGCTGCAGGCGAAATCAAAATGGTTTGATTCCAGAGGTGAGCTGAAGCCGGGGTCATTAGTCTTGATAAAGGACAAGGCAACGCCACCTCTGCTCTGGTCCCTGGGTCGGGTCACGAAGACCTATCCCGGCGTAGACGGGGTCACGAGAGTGGCTGAGATGAAGACGAAGCGGGGCACCATTCGTCGTGCCTTCAACTGCATCTGCCCCCTACCAGTCGAAGATTGAAGACTTATCTTCAACCCGGGGAATATGTCGGCGCATCGCCTACGTACGGCCAACCACGGGGGAGGGCGCGGGACGCGGCGTGCCGAGCGCGGGCCGCCGATCGTCGCTGCACCGGCTCCCACTCACTCAGCTCACCGACACAGGCCACTACGGGCATTTCTTTGTACATGTTGATAAGTTAATTATGGTATTAAACCTATTTTATATACAGTCCACTATTCTTATTATATAACGCCCACTCGAGCCTATTCAACGGTCATATACCGCCTGGTCTCTTGCCGTCATCGCGTGCAGCAACAGCACGTCGGATGATGTCACTGATGACCCGCACTGTGCGGCGCGCGACGTCGTCACCACACGGAACTGTGAAATGTTTGCATTTTGACAATTAAACCAAACTACAAATTCGACTTCTATCGCGACTTGTATTAGTCATGTGTGACTAGTGTAGTATGGTTGTGTTGGAGGGGTGGGGGGAGGGGAGGTCGTTTTTCATACTCCATTCTTGCTTGTTATAGCATCGCACGCGCGTTCCTCGCGTACCTCCCCCCCCCCTCCACCCCCTACCGACTGGGCAATAAAATTTCCTTGTTTATCCGTTTATCCGGTATTTATCGCGCGTCACGCCTTTATGAAACGTTCACGTATCTGATCTGAACGCCGCGCCGCTAGAGGAGTCTTTCTCCAGCGCAAACACTTCCGCTTTGCTTGTCGTGACCAGAACATGTCTGTAAAGGTTTAGTGGTACTCGCAGTAGAAGCACGCCTCGATTTTGAAGGATAAGCAACGCTTGCCGCGGTCGCTCCCTGGATAGATGACTATACATTTAAATACATTACATACCGAGTTTTCCCCATACCTCGGAAAGAACGTGAAGCCGTTGGCTCTGCCTCTCATTTGAAGATCTTTAGCATTCTGCACAGGTAGTCAGTGGCCCAAAATTCTCACAAGCAGTCTCATAAAAGACTTTTTTCGAAAAAAACAACCGGCTGCCATAAAAACACTAAAAATAAAAAAAAATATTGGTGGCAACTGGCAATAAGTTAATGAAACAAAGAAATTTACCGACGATATCAACAGTTAAGTTTACACTTCGTTCGTGTTTTTTTTCAGACAATTTTAGGGAAGGGTTGTTTTGTTTTCCATTAATTCTTGTCACATCATGAATCAATGGCACCTCTTGTTTTGTTGACATCGGCGCCGTAAACAAAAACATAACACTCTTTTAGTGTCCATGGAGTTTCTTGCCCGTTCTTCTCCATAGAGATCTACGCTAGGGAATGGGCAACTACAGTACTTTCAAGTTATTATGCCTTGTGACTGTGACTGTAGCTTAGGAGTGCAATACGTCGTCCCGGGGGTTGCTGCGTCGAGTTGCGTGTCGCCGGATGTCTGCGGCGGCGAGTGCTGTGGGTGCGGGGGCGCGCGGCGGCTCGTGCCGTGGCGGTGGGTGCGCGGGGCTCCGTGTCGCGGAGCGGTGGTTGCGCGTTGCGGCGTGCATTCGTTGTTCCGTGATTTGGAGTCTCGTGCATTCGTTGTTGCGGTGTGCGTCGCTGCGTGCTTTCGTGCTCGCAGTGTTCGTTGTTGCTGGCATTCGGCGGCGTGTGGTTCGGCGTGGTGGCTTTCGGGATGACGTATTGCACTCGTAGTTTAGTTTTATGAATTGTTCTTCTGACATTCAAAAGTACGTACGTACTTCTGACATTCGTAAGTAGTTGCTTTGTTCTTAAAAAAGTTTCGATACTTAAAAGGTTGTGTTCAATACTACAAATAAATTTATGTACCTATTCCTTGCTCATTTCGTGCAACTTCGAATTTAAATAGATAATTTCAACTTGTAATACGTTTTTAATACTTAAATAAAACTTTTGTTTTCTCTGTAATAAAAAAAACTTTAAATTCCCCATTTTGTACGTGGCTGCAACACTATCCGCGAAAGCCAAAAAAAAAACTTAATCTTTTAGTCTATGGCCGATCGCCATTGTTAGATGCGCGCGCAGGAAAACTGATTAATTTTTCCCGCCATGGCGAAATTTTTTTCACAACTCATTTTAACTGTTGAAAATATTTTTTTTTGTGTTATTTTCTTCACAAGTGTGTTGAAAAACGTCGTATGATACACGTGTGTATTGATGATTACCGTCCTCGGCTCTCTTAAGACCCTCACCAAACGGCTCGGGTCTCAATGGCGCCTCAGCGGTAATCACCAACGTTACACACTTATACCATAATGTACTATAATACTACTGCAGTCACAGGAATGCCAAATACGCAATTTCGTTTAAGTACTTGAATGACATATTTTGTCAGTTTTTTTTATTTAATACTTTCATTGCCAAATTGCTGAATTTACCTAGCTAACCGAAATAATAAAGTCGGACGTGAAAGATGTGACCGATGTGAGAGCAGCGGCTACGCCGTAGCATATACTACAACTTACCGTATTCTACGCCGTACCCTGTGCTACTTCGTAGCGCATAATACAACGTAGCATGTGCTACGACTTACCGTGTTCTACGACGTAGCACGTGCTACGCCTTATGCCTGGAATACACATGCTACGTAGTAGCGCAAAACCATGCTAGTATCGAGCAGCTGTCACTTAGTAGCACACAATTAGAACGTGTATACGAAAAGAGCATAAAACCTCTTTTTTGATATTCTTTGGTTTTACTTTTTTTGTTTATCTTGCTGTCACCTTTGTGTTGTTTACTGTCAGTATATCAAATAGAAAGCTGTTAAGCTGCGACCCCACTAACGTCACCCAGAACGTTCTTGTTAGGCCACGCAGCCCGAGTGGGGCTGCTGCTAAATGTTCCTATTACGCCAAGCGGCTCAAATCTCGCTCACGTCCACACTTACGAGGCACGGCCGCGAGGCTCGGTCTTACGGAGCCACGCGGCCCTAGTGGGGGCGCGGCTTAAGATAATGTCACTCAGATTTGCTAAAAAGAAGTATGCTCGTAAAAGTATGCTTTTGAGGTCAATGCTTTAGAGCAAATGTACACACTCAGAATGTATGCTAGAAATGAGCATACTACCTAGTAGCAAACAAGCATGCTTTTCTAGTAGCATGTGTATTTCAGGCTTTATTGTGTTCAATGCCGTACCCTGTGCTACGACGACGTAGCCTTTACTACTCCGTAGCATGTGGACGCGGTAGCATATGCTACGAGTTAACGTGTTTGATGCGTGCGTGCGTGCTACGACGTAGCGGTTTCTACGCCGTAGCCGGTGTTAGAATATTGTGAACTAAGTACCAGTTTGAATGAATCTGTCTTACCTTTTAACATGCTTGGGTGGCTGAATGAATAAAGATGGAATTTGGCACCCAGATAGACCATGACTCGGGTTAAGTGGCAATCAAAACTACCTCGACCATTTGAAGGAAAATTCTCTGCTGAATAATTTCTGATCTCCACGCAGGTGAAACCGTGAGCAAAATACCGTGGATGACGTGACGAGAAATATCTCCCGCCCCCCGCGCCCCGCGCCAACACCCGTGGACACGTTATCAGTTAGACAAACGACGTCGCCATCTCACTTAACTCTGCTCGCCGTGCATTTCTTTACAATCGTTTACGTTGACAAATGTGACGGACGTCAGCGAGTGCGGGGCGCGGGGCGCGGGGGGCGAGGTAGGGTGAGGTACGGGGGCCGGGGGCGGGGGCGAGGGAGGTGTAGCCCGCGATTTATCCGCCGCCGGTCATTTCTCACCGCGGATAACGCGGGGGCCACTACAATCATGTTGGACCACGTCCCAACGATCTCTTATTACCGAAGAGCTACTAATGAGGTGTTTCGTCAATCAGAAAATAATCTTTGATGATTATTTTTTTTTATTTATTATTAAATGATTATTCGTTATTGCAACACTGTATGTCTGCTACGTCTTGTTTAATAAAAATCTTTGCAAAGCTTAAGAGCACAGATAACACCGTAGTATGGCTGAACTGTTCGCTACTGCACTATGTGGCGGGTTCAGTTCCCGCAAGGATTAAATATATTTGTCATATCAGATAACGGTCGCGACACAGTTTAATATACAAATCGAGTAACAATGTTCTTAAAGGTCATGAAGATTACGAAAACACCATAAACAATGTTCTTATACTGTTGGTCTGACTATTCTTCCATATAACTGGTTAATATTAGTATATTTGTTAATATTTTAATTTCTTATGTTGACATTGTTTTATTATTAACTTAATTTGAATAGCGATGGAATTTGTTTTTTTAAATTTGTAACTAAGTATACTGTCTCTTATGTTCTTTTGTTTTGTACTCAATTACCTTTTTTGTAACACATTCAAATACAATGTAAATTGTTATTGAATAAATGAAATGAAAAAAAAAATGAAATGAAAATGAATTATCGACCGCTAGTAGTCGCGCGTTTCGTGGCCCACTGCCACGTACAATCGCTCGCGCTGATTCAACGTTTTCTACTACAGACTGTTATAGTATTCGTTACTCAGTGTAGAACACGGCGTGACCGCAGCACGACGAGTCTCCAGCCATTGCAACTAGAAGGCAGTCACCAAGTAATCGTGAGCTGTCCTTGTGACGTGGGCGCGTGTCCTGAGTCGTGTGGCTGTGGCTGTGGCGCGTCGCCGACAGACGCCGCGCGCTCTTTGAGCCGCTCAAGTGGCGCGTGAAATTATCTAAATATCGCGGCTCCCGGCGGCGGCGGTTGGCTCCCCCCCCGCCCCCCGACCCCTCGCCCCCCGCCCGCCACCCGCGCCACTTCAGCCGTTAAATTGGCCGTCCTCGCCGCTCCACAATATTACACGCCGCTATTATAATTTTATCGGCTTACAACGCGTTAATTCAATCGCCGCCGACACGACGCGCTCACAGCTGACTGGCTCACTGAACGGTTACACGAGATCACTCTCTATCAGATGCACTCCATACACTGACTTGCGTTCACGCCATATTTCTTACAAATATAATGTACCTATTTGTAATGTTTAGCGCGATGTGTGCACGGTAGCATACCGATTACTACGTGATGTTTCATTTGGTAGAAGCAGCGCGCGCGGCGTGGTGGTCCATGTTTGTCCTACATAAATTAATTATTAAGTAACTTTGCTTTGGTACTTGTACACACTTCGGTACATGTTATTTACATAACATAATTATGTTAATGTTTTCTTCTTCGTCTATGTGGATGACGTGCTTGAACTTCTAGTTGCAATGTAAAAACGACACGTAACAAGGATTTGTATGAGATACCACAATTCCATCCATCTGCCTAGCCTTTCCCAACTATGTTGGGGTCGGCTCCCAGTGTCGCGTGCGGCCGCAGTGTGGTGCGGGTACTGACACTGCCGCCGTCAGGAGAGTACTCTACTACTCTACCGTGGAGGCTGTGTGTGTTCCACTTGCGATATTAAACTTTGGTATTATTATTTTGGCGAAGGTTGTTATGAAAGCCGGCGCGGCGGCCCGTCTGGTGAGCGCGCTCATTAAATCATTTCGCTCTGATAACCTGCCGCACTCGTACCGCGCTCGGCCCGCAATCGCCCCGCGCTCGCCCCGCGCTCGTCCCGCGCTCGCCCCGCACCGGCTCGTACCTCGTCACTAGTGTCATAAAAATTAAACGTTTTCAATGCGCGTGCCTACCGCCGCGCGCCGCGCGCCGCGCCGGTACACGCCAATCACTTCCATATTGGGTAAATAATAAGTAGTTAAACATCAAAATCGAGTTTGAAGGTGGTCCAGCGGTAGTCACACTACCTTCTGCAAGAGTGATCCTGTTGAAGGCATTTCGTAAAAAAACCAGAACAGAAATCTAGATGACAATTCGGGCTGCACAATACCGCACATTCATTCAGCTGATAGTCCCCAGATTGATGAGGTCTGTAGCTGTTCTAACAACTCGTGCCGTAGACAAGTTGGCGGGCAGATTTCAGTCGGGGGTGTGCGCAAACGTATTGGTATCTCCCGGCCCCCGATACATGGTGGTCACGAACATACAGTAAGAAAAGAAAGAAAATTGTGTTTATTTGGCAAAAATACTTTAAAAAATTAACAAAACTTAGATGAATATTATTATAGTCGCGAGCCCCTGCCGATGCAGCAGCCTGTTGTAACAGCTGTCATATTATTGACATCAACCGAGCACAATTCCAGACTTCGTGGCTGTTACTGAGAAACTCCTGATGGAACAACTCAATAACACTTTGCCCATCTCGGGATTCGAACCCAGGACCTCATACTCAGCAGTCACACTTGAAAAGAGGCAGTCACTGCCTTTCCGGAGGTGACTGGGGTAGACCTGAGAGTGGCGGTACGAAGGCTCAAGGCCAAAAATACCGCCCCGGGACCCGACGGCTTGCCTGGCAAAGCCTGGGTCCTGGCCTCAGAGGCTCTTGGGCCCCGACTGGAGGGGTTCTTAAGCGCGTGCATGGAAAGAGGCCAGTTCCCGCTTCGTTGGAAGACGGGGAAGCTGGTCCTCATCCAGAAGCCGGGGCGCCCTGCGGACTCGCCGTCCGCATACCGGCCCATTGTGCTGCTCGACGAGGTGGGCAAGCTCTTTGAAAGAGTAATTGCAAACCGCCTCGCCGAGCACCTTGAGGGGATGGGTCCGGATCTTGCGGAACACCAGTTTGGTTTCCGCAAGAGGCGGAAAGGCGTGGGTACCGCACGATCTCCCGCGAGGCGGCGAACCTCCTTGCCGGATTGCCGCCGTGGGATCTAGAGGCGATAGTCCTCGCGCGCCTGCATGAATGGCGCGCGGAGGCGCTGCACCGGGGGGTCACTCCGTTGCCGCGGCTAATTGCTGCGCAGCGGACAGACCTCCGGTGCGATCTCATGGCGGCATGGAGAGAGCGACTGTCGCAACCCCGAGCAGGGCACGCCACGATAGTGGCGGTAAGTCCCCTCTTTGAGGAGTGGCTGGAGAGGCGCCACGGCGCCCTCACCTTCCGTCTGACGCAGGTACTCACCGGACACGGTTGTTTCGGGAGGTACCTGCACCGAATCAGGCGGGAGGAAACGCCCGGATGCCACCATTGCGAGGATCGGCCGGAGGACACGGTGGAGCACACTGTGGAGGTGTGCCCCGCTTGGGCGGAGCCCCGCCGTGTTCTCGTAGCGGCGATCGGCGGCGGCGACCTCTCGCGTCCGGCCCTGGTGCAAGCCATGGTCCGGGGCGAGGAGGAATGGGACGCCGTCGCCTCCTTCTGCGAAGCAGTGATGCTAGCGAAGGAGGTGGCGGAACGTGAGAGGGAGAGAACCTCTCGTCCCAGCCGCCACGGGAGGCGCTCCGGGCGTCGGGGGCCACGTGATGGCTTCCGGCCACCGTAGACGCGGGCCTGTGGACGGTGAGTGATGGGTAAGCTCGCCGTCCGTCCGTCTTATGACGACGACAGGCCGTGTCGACGGCGCGTTCGTGTTCCACGCGCGCCTCAAAGAGATGTCAGCAACATGGAAGGGGCCCGCTAGGGCCGACGCCTGTCGAGGCTGCGGGCTGTCCGCAAAGGAAACCGCGGCCTCGACATGAAGGGCGAAGAAGGAACATGGGTGGTTTTTAGTCAGTAGAAGTCTGACACTCCCTTTCGCTCTGCCCAAGAGCGGGAGGGGTTATTTGATGATTTCCCACCCCCAAAAAAAAAAAAAAAAAAGGCAGTCACTGTCTATTATTAGTGGTGCATTAAACGTTTTAATAATTCCCGTCACTAGGAACATCATATGAGAGCTCTTCCTGTTTATTTAGCATTGTGATACCCTAACTAAAGTAATGACAGCAGTAGTTACTGCTGAGGCTTCCCTGAAATGTGTTGAAGCAGTGTAGCGACGCAACCAGGTGACGTCACGACGTAACTTTTTATTTTTTGGTTGTTGATGAGCAAACATCGCCTAGTATCAGAGCGGGCGTGATGTTTGTGTACACGTCGTTGCGCGCGCGTCACCCGGCGCCGCTGATTGCTAATGCGAAGTGTCAACGAGGCACATCCCCTGTGTGCCCCTCCCCCTGCCCCGTGCCGGGCTCCCACCGCCACAGCCTCGTCTGGATGTGTCAACAGAGCACACTCGAAGCGCTCGCCGTCGCGCGTCGTGTCGACGATACATTCCCTTTCCCAAGTAATATTCGAGCAACATAATATACATAGCTCTCATTATGTAAAAGTATGTATTAATATTCTGAATACTACCTAACACAACATTACATGTTCGCTATGTGAACAAACCCTGTCTAATAAATCTATATATATCTATATATATAAAACAAAGACGGGTTTGTTACAACACTTATAACTCGAGATCTGCTGAACCAATTTTCATGGTTATTGATTCGTTGGATTTGTCTCCGCCCCGAATAGCATAATACATCTTAAAAACAATGAAAACTCGATATGTGTAATGAATACTTAATCATTTCAATAAAATGCTGATTTGTTTAATACGAGTACATGTCAAACATTTGTTGTCCAATCCTGTCAAATACTGTAACAACTATTCATGTGTGCGTTCAGAAATTTATTTTTTGTAAAATGTCTTGAAAGTTCAGGTACTGTTATATTTGTTTGTTTTAGACATTAATTTGTGTAAATTATTTATTAATTATTAAATTTTTAAAC
Organism: Diarsia brunnea; assembly: GCA_949774965.1. Lineage (NCBI taxonomy): Eukaryota > Metazoa > Arthropoda > Insecta > Lepidoptera > Noctuidae > Diarsia > Diarsia brunnea. Next base: position 20,019,499 of record OX459009.1, read on the forward strand.
CAACGCAACTGACAGAATAACAAAACACAACTCAGTACGTAGGATAGTAGACTAGGTAGAGTAGTAGGTAGGGTGGTACGTAGGTAGGGTAGTAGGTAGGTAGGGTAGTAGGTACGTAGGGTAGTAGGTGAGTGGGGTAGTAGGTAGGATAGTAGGTAGGTAGGTAGGGTAGTAGGTACGTAGGGTAGTAGGTACGTAGGTAGGATAGTAGGTAGGAAGGGTAGTAGGTAGGCAGGTAGGGTAGTAGGTAGGTAGGTAGGGTAGTAAGTAGGTAGGTAGGGTAGTAGGTAGGTAGGGTAGTAGGTAGGTAGGGTAGTAGGTAGGTAGGGTAGTAGGTAGGTAGGGTAGTAGGTGAGTAGGGTAGTAGGTAGGATAGTAGGTAGGTAGGGTAGTAGGTAGGTAGGATAGGAGGTAGTAGGTAGGTAGGATAGGAGGTAGTAGGTAGGTAGGATAGGAGGTAGTAGGTAAGTAGTAGGTATGTAGCAGGTAGGTAGGCAGGTATTATGTAGGAAAAAGGGCATAGCAACGCATGCGGGTACAGCTAGTAAAGATTAAAAAAAAAATTACTTTACGACTATATTCCAAGAAAAAGGTGAGAATGTCCCCACTGCTGCACTGCTGCACTGCTGCACTGCTGCACGGCGGGGACACTGGTCTGCTCTCTGTAGCATACGGTACACAAATGTACGACCGAGCCTACCGCTGATGAGGTCGCGCCGGATTCCTCAACACGTTTCCTTTCAAAGTCTTTAAGAAAATTAAAATCTGGCCAAGTGCAAGTTGCACATGAAGGGTTTCATACCATTGTAGTAGCGAAGTCCTCTAATTGTTAAAGCGGCAACAGAATAACATATTTTGTGATAAGATTTTCATAGTGTTTGTATGAATGAAAAAGTTATATTTGCGGTAAAAAAGTTAAAAACCCCAAATAGGTATAACTTTTACTATAAAAAAATATGTTAACTTGTTAAACTTGTTTAACTATAAAAAAAATATGTGTATAATATAGTAAATAGTTTTTGAGATATATCTCAAAAACTATTTACAATATTATTATACACATTTTTTTTTTAATTTTCACTTTCTTACTTGAACCATAAAAAGGGAAAATACCACGTTGGTATTTAAAAGGTTAATAAATCGTCGGTTAATATCTACGTACGTACAGTCGAACAAGCTAATAAGTATACAGGTAGAGTTTTTTATAATTCTAGTACACTGAAAATATTGATTGCAATTTTGTTTTATAAAGCGTTTCGCATTAAGCGACTGATGTCAAACGCTGTATCATTTCACATCAGTCTCTAAATGTATCTGTATAATCTTAAAAGTAAATGCAAGTTAACTGGCTGTATACTTATTAGCTTGTTCGACTGTACGTATGTGTGAGTGAGGGGGGGGGGCGTGGGGAGGGGGTATTAATGAATATTTACCAAAGAACTCGCGCCAAGGACGTCTGTCTTCATTTACTGCGCGCCCGGAATTTACTCATGACGCATACACGTACCGCGCGCGTCCAGCGTGGTACCTGCGCACTATGCACTGTGCGCTGTGCCTGCATGCAGGCAGCACTGCGGGGTATGACTTGCAGTATCAGTTGTAAGATAAGAAGGACTAATTCTCATTTACGCTTATAGAGTTGTTTCTCCTGTACGTTAATGGTCTCTGCTCACTTTATTTGAACGACGCGCTAATATCGGCGTACGCTGATGTCACAGCTATTATTTTCCATGGCAACTATTGGCAGGAAACCTACCACATCGCAGAGGCTGGTATGCAGAAGGTTACTAGTTGCCTACAACATAATCTGCTGACCCTTAATGTTAACAAAACCAAGGTTGTAAAGTTTTGTATTAACATAAGCACAGCTGGCCCTGAGCAGCTTGCACTCAAATCCCACCAATGCAATATAAGTGTAGGGGGTAGCTGCAGCTGTCCTATTGTTGAACAAGTCAGCAGTATCAAGTATCTCGGTGTTAGCATAGACAGTCATAGACAACACCTGACATGGTCAAAGCAAATTGAATCGGTTACTTAGTGCGTAAGGAAGCTTTAATACATCTTGAAATAACCTCGATCTGTTGCTGACAAAGAAACTCTCGGGATGACTTACGTTGTTTTATGTCAGCAAAAGCAATACGCGACGTGCCTATAAAATTTGAGGGTTGCCCTCGACTTCTCTGGGATACCATCATCAGATCCTGATTTCCTTATTGTGGTAACCTTGGGATAGCTCCTTTCCAACAAAAAAAAGAACTTTCCATATCGGGTCAGGCGTCTTTGAGTAATCGGTGAATACACGTCAAACAACTGACTTCAAAAACACAAAAAGTGAAAAATAAACTTAAGAAGAAAAATCAGCTTCTGAAGTCGGTGGCAAAAGAAAAACGAAAACAAACCAACAAAATTGTCACCCACTTCAGAAGCAGATTTTTCTTTTGAAGTTTAATTATTTCACTGTTTTGTGTTTTAGTTTTTTCACTTTTTGTGTTTTTGAAGCCGGTTTTTTTGCAAAATAGTTTTTTTCTTTCTTCCATTTTTAGTTGTTATATTCTATGCAAATATTTACTATACATTTAACATTCAACCAAGACACCTAACCCTTAACCTTCAAGATTCCCTTATTATTGCTTTCAACTCCTAAACGTTTAGTAGTACCTTCCATAATCAGTTCACCTATATAACCTGAAAGAATACAACCATATATACGTCCCCATAATATTTTATTAAAGAATTATCCTCCAACTCCTAACCGTTGGGAGTTATACCTTCCATCATCAGCACAGCCACATAAGATTATGATTATCAGATGAAAATACTTAAACAGCTTCAGAAAATATGTGAAAAACGTTATAAGTGCCTATAAAATTTGAGGGTTGCCCTCGATTTCTCAGGGATCCCATCATCAGATTCTGACTTGGTGACAATGGGACCACCCCGGGAATATACCCTTTCAAACATCAAAAAGTTTGAAAATAAAATGATCACCATAGGTATCGCATGTCATGGTATTTATTAGCCAGCTGTCGGGACTCAGACAAAGTACACGAATAAAACAAAATATAATTATGTTCTTAGATTTGAACTATGTGTTTATTTTAGTATTCATAACTTAAGTGAAACGAGGGACGGGATAGTTCGTCAATAAATATCAACAATACAACCAAACGAAACTCAACAAAGTAAACAATAATCACGAAACATAACAACACGTCAGTAGCGACCTGAGTGCCGCCAGGAGCGGCCATGACACACCAGCGTGCACTCAACACGCCACTCGTGCACCAACACAACTCTATTAGACGTAAGTACAATGCGCATCCTTCGTGAGTTCCCATCTGCCGCCAGTGCGCCGCACCTGACAGTTCTGTACTACGTCGGCGCTAATGTCAACTCACAACCGATAGTCAGCGTATGCGCATTTATACGCGTTGAGCACCACCACACTCTCTGTGCGACCTTCAGCGACACAGTCGCGCGACACGCACCGCACACACACCGCGCGACAGCGCGACAGCAACGCAACAACCGAACAGACACAACGCAACAGGAGAACAAGTGCACACGTATCACATAGCGAGCAGCCGCGCCGCCCGCGCTATGTACAGGAGGAGGGGGGGGCGGGGAGCGCTCCGTCACACCGTGGTCTCGCGGTCCACGTGGATGTACTCGACGGAGCGCTCGCGCCGTCAGGACGACGCCGCGGAGGACGCGCGCGACGCGTCGAACAGCAGCTCCTCCGTCAGCCGCCGGCCCGCCGCCAGCGCGCCCAACAACTGCTTGTCCGCGCCCGCGCGCCGCCGCCGTCGCACCGCCGCGCACACCAGCAGCGCCAGCGCCGCCGCGCCGCCCGCCGCGCCCGCCGCCGCGCCTACCCCGCCCGGCGCCGCCAGCGCTGCCAGCAGGCGCGCGCCCGCGCCGCACGCGCCCGCCTCGTCCCCGCCGCCCGGGCAATCCGGCGCGCCGTCGCACCACAGCGCGCCCGCCATGCACGCGCCCAGCGCGGCGCAGGGGTGCGCGCACGCCGCCGTGGCGTTGGGCCACGCCTCGCCCACGGCCAGCGGGCGCGGCGCGGGCCCGGCGCGCCACACCTCCATCCAGTTGAAGCGCGCGTGTCCCGCCTCGCGCGCCGCCCACACCACCAGCAGCGCGCCGGGCCGCGCGCCGCGCCCCCACCACTCGTCCGTGAACAGCTGCACCGCGGGCCCCGCCGCGCCGCCCGGGCAGATGGCGCGCAGCAGGCGCGACGAGTGCGCCTCGTACACCAGCACGCGGTTGCTGGTGGCGCAGGGGGGCGGCTCACCGGCCTGCGCGCCCCCCGCACTCCCGGCAGCACCCATTGGCAGCTCCTCTCCCCACACTCGCAGGAACACTGACCGGTTACCTCTCGCCTCCAGGAGAAACGGTGTCTCGCCGCACTCCGACATTCTGTTGCCACTGTATTAGATAAACGGTGACATTTAAACTTTAAACCTAGAACTCGTTTGCTACGGAAAAATGGAATGAAAAGTACTTCAATATAGTTGAGCATAAAGTGTAACCTGTATGGGTAGACCAGCAGCACGCGCGTGCCGGGCGGCGGCAGACGGCGGCGCGCGGCGCAGGGGGGCGCGGGGGCGGGGGCACGTGCCCACGTGCCGCGGAACTGCACGTGGCGCTGGTCCTCCGCCGCCGACAGCGCGCGCGACACCAGCTCCAGCTCCAGCGCCGGCCCGCCTGACTCCAGCCGCAGCGGCGCGCTGCCGTTGTCGCAGATACACGCCACCGGCACCTGCACGACACGACACGTGACATCACCACACGTGAGCGTCTATACAGTGCGCGCGCAAAGATCAGACGAACGTATCTCACATTCGTCCAAAAAAATTTAAACCTTAAAATTGTTGACAAAATCTAACTCAAATAGGAAAGGAATATTTTCATGACAATTTCACGCTGACGAAGGTCGCGGGTAATAATAATAATAGCTACTGCTAGACATTCTAAGTTCTTACTCTGTATCCGGGCCACGGAGACTCATATATCCGCAGATGTGGCACCCGTAGTGGAGCGTCCTCGTCGCCGTCGAAATCCACGAGCGTTTCGTCCGCACCGTCGGCGTCGTCGGGGCGCGGCTCATGCGGGTCCGGCGCGCACGCGGGGCGCCCGGTGAGTGGATCAGCGCGCGTCGTGCAGCGCGGCTCTTTGCCGAACGTGGCCGCCAGCAGGTCCAGCGCCACGCGAGCGCCGTCTGCCTGCAGCCGGTACACGCAGCGCAGCCGCCGCGCGCCTCCGCGCCCGAACCACAGCGCGTTGCGTGGCGATGAGAACGCACCCGGCGTCGTGAGCAACCGCGCGCACTCCAGAGGTAAGGCTCGCGGTCGTCGCCCGTCGTCGGGCAGAGCGGTTCCCTCCAGCCGCGCGTCCACGAACTCGTAGTGGAGCGCGAACTCAAGCGGATGAGTAGCGGTCCCGGGCAGCGACGTGGCCGCCAGCGACAGCAGCGGCGCGGCCGACACGTAGCCGTCCGGCGGCGCGCAAGGTCGCGGCGAGCGAGTGGCGTTCGCGAGCGCGGCGCGGGCGCACAGAGCTGGCGCCACGTCGCAGAAGCGACCCAGAGCGCGCGCACCTCCCTCCTGCGCACCGCCGCCGTCCCAGATGCGCAGCTCCACGGCGCAGGCGCCCGGCGCCACGCGCACTCGCGGCGCCTCCCCAGCCAGCGCGGCGTGCGCGATGCGCTGACTCAGCTGCGCCACGCCGTTGTCCTCGTCGCGCTCCGCACTCTCGATGCGACGAGGCTCGACGAGCGAGTATTGCGTGAAACTCGAGAAGTAGATCCACACGAGATCACCTGCGGAGAGTGCCGACTATGAGCAGCTGTATCGAGAGGCGCGCACTACGGGCTCCTGCGCTCGCGTGCTTACCTGGGCGTCCGTGGAAGGTCCAGGTGCAGGTGGTGTTGGGTGGTAGTGTGTGCGCAGGCGCACGCAGCCTGCCCCGCCTCCCGCGCCCGCTTACTGCCGTCGTCGAATTCGTTTCCTCCTCAGACGACGACGCCTTCACATGAAACTCGCAACGTCGCGCCTCTCTGTTTTGAAGAAGCCAAAAGTAGCAGAATGCAAAAATAATTTGTGGCAAAAAGTTCACTGGAATTAAAACGTACTCATGAACGAGTCCAAAATTGAGTGTTTCTAAGACCAAGCGACTACACTGTCGAGTGGTAAACGCTGCAATATGTTACCTGGCATAATCGAGAGAGTCGGAGTCAGCAAACACGACATCGACGTCCAGTTCGAAGCCGCGGAGGGGTGCGGCAGGCGCGGAGGGGCGCAGCGGTGCGCTGAACGGTGACGAGTGGAAGGCCACGAGCATCTCGGGCCCGCGTGACGTCACGCGCGGCAGCCAGTCTCCGCCGCAGTACTCCACCAGCACCGGGTCGTCCGTGGACGCGCCGTCGTAGAAGATGAGCCGGTCGCGCTCGCCCGTGCATTCGCGCCACGCGCGCACCACGCGCCCCGTCTTGTTCAGGCTGCGACACAACGAGCTCATGTGCTCAGTGAGCTACTTACACGCGTGGCTACTTACTGCTTTAAACCAAGCGTCAAGCGAGCACTCACCTGGCCATAGATATTGAACGCTTGATTTGCATCTTGTGTGAATACTCTTGTCGCACTGAGATCATCGCATGTTTGCACGTAGGAATATCTTTCTGTCGGAGACTCCAGTAGCAGGTGACGTTTCTGTCAAGAAAGGTGAAATGTACCAGCTGCAGCAGGGCAATAGAAGTGGAACGTCGATGCAGTGCGCGCCGCTCGCGGGTACCTACCTGGGATACATGCCGGGGTAGTTGGGGCTCTGCAGGCGGCACGGCTTGCGGTGGCACTCCTCGTAGGTGCGCGTGCAGTACGTGCCCGGGGACACCGCGCCACGCTCCAGCGGGGCCTCCAGCGCGCCGAACCTGCCGAACGCGACTCCGTCACACATTGGCCAACTCACGGTCGACGTCACGAGGAGGAGTACACCCGTACAGGAGTACACTCAAACATGTTTGCACTCACCGGACGACGGCGTCCCGCTGCGCCAGGAACTTGTAGCGTAAGCGGAAGCCGAAGGGTTCGCCCAGTCGCGCGCGGAACAGCTTCACGGATACGGTGACGGTGGCGGTCTCGCTGTAGTAGAGCGCCGCGCCGTCCGCCTCGCCGCACCACGAGCCGCCAGTGAACGGCCGGCCCAGCTCCGACAGCTGCATGTACCCGTCGGGGCAGCCGTCCAGCGCGCCCGGCTCGTAACGCCCCACGCGGAACTCGTCGAAGGCCAGCTGCACTAGGTCGCCGTGCGCGCCGCCGCCGGCCGTGAACGTTAGGTGGCACAGGAAGGGCGCGCGCGGCGCCGAGCGCACGCCCACCGCGTACGCCACGCCCGCGCGCCCGTAGTACGTGCGGTTGCACACGGAGCAGTGAGCGGGCTCGTCGCTGCCGTCCGCGCAGTGCGCCTCGCCGTCGCAGTACGCGTCCAGGCGCACGCAGGAGCCGCTGCGGCACGCGAACTCCGCCACGCCGCAACCGCCCGCCGCGCCGCGTGCGCTCAGCGCTACCAGCGCCAGCGCCAGCGCCGCGCCGCGCCACATGCCGAGCGCCCGCGCCGCGCCCCCGCGCGTCTCACCGCCCCGCGTCAGTCCGCGAGCCCAGCTCTGTATAGAGTGTATTTCACCCAATTTAATTATACATTTTAATTTAAAAGTGAAAAAAAACTTCAGAAGAAAAATCAGTTTCTGCAGTCGATGACAAATACACACATAAACTCACGCCTTTTTCCCATTGGGGTCGGCAGAAACCAAAGAACGCCACCTGCTACGATCCTTACATAGGTACTCCTTTTGCCTCGTCCATATTTATACATCGTGTTATGCATGCACAGAATCACAAACGTAATAGAAAATAAGCAAGTTTATTCTACTGTTTTTCTAGACGTAGCCCACGCATTTGATAAAGTTTGGCATGAAGACCTTTTTTTTTTTTTGGCGGGTGGAAATTCATCGAATAACCCCTCCCGCTCTTAGGCAGAGCCAAAGGGAGTGTCAGACTTCTACTGGCTAAAAACCACACATGTTCCTTCTTAGCCCTTGCGCCGAGGCCGCGGTACCTCTTGCGAGCAACCCGCAGCCTCGACGGGCGTCGGCCTTTGCATGTTGCTGACATCTCTTTGAGGCGCGCGTGAAACACGAACGCGCCGTCGACACGGCCTGTCGTCGTCATAAGACGGACGGACGGCGAGCTTACCCATCACTCACCATCCACAGGCCCGCGTCTACGGTGGCCGGAAGCCATCACGTGGCCCCCGACGCCCGGAGCGCCTCCCGCGGCGGCTGGGACGAGAGGTTCTCTCCCTCTCACGTTCCGCCACCTCCTTTGCTAGCATCACTGCTTCGCAGAAGGAGGCGATGGCGTCCCATTCCTCCTCGCTCCGGACCATGGCTTGCACCAGGGCCGCGGACGCGAGAGGTCGCCGCCGCCGATCACCGCTACGAGAACACGGCGGGGCTCCGCCCAAGCGGAGTCGACTCGTGGGCAGCAGCTGAAAATCAGCGACAACACACGAAACCGATACGAACGTCTGGTGATAACGAGGCGCCACTTCTGGCAAAGATGGCAGAAAGAATATTTATCGGAACTTCAGCAAAGAACAAAATGGCGCAAAGGAAATTCTGCGCGGCTCAATATACTCGTAGGAGACATGGTGCTCTTGGCAGAAGAAAATGCGCCCCCACTAAACTGGCGTCTTGGACGAGTTCTGCGGCTATTTCCCGGACCAGATGGAGTGGCACGAGTCGCTGAGATCAAAGCTTCACGAGGCTGCGTGCGACGGCCGTTTACCCGTCTCTGTCCGCTACCTACCGCTGAAGAACTGAAGAACTTTCAACGGGGGGGAATATGTTGCGGCGTAACGCCTCACAATAATGGTACTCCACGAGCATCTGTAATTATTAGCTGTCATGCATATTTTGGTAGGCGCATGCTGCTCACACGCAGCCCACAGATGTTCCTTTTTCTATGTCATTCTACCGACGACATTTGCACTGTACGCAGCATTTTTGAAACCTTTGTTATAATACCATTAAATCAGTATTCCATTGTAAATTGGACTTTAATTAGCCCCAGAGTGTACTCTAAATAAACAAATATTTTTTCTTTCTTCTTTTTTTGCCAGTTTGGGTTTATGGTTTTCAGCTGTGGGGCTGCACCAAACATACAAATGCGTTAATCGTTCAACGATTCCAGAACAAAGTACTGCGGGAAATAGTAAATGCACCCTGGTACGTACGAAATGATGACCTCCATCGGGACCTAAACGTTGAGTTCATCGATAAAGTGATTCAAAAATCTGTAGAAACTCACGACAAGAGACTTCATCAGCATGTGAACGTCAAAGCGATCCAGCTTCTCGATTCGTAAGAAGACTAAAAAATACAAAACCGTTCGAGTTAGTGTAATGTAGCATAAGTCTTACCAAAAAACACAAGAAAAAGTGTATTCGCCTTAATGGAGACAATAAGAAAAGAGCTAATGGACACATTCTTAGCACGTAAACCCAATATTTCTAGCAGTTTCATTTATAATTAAATTACTTATTAGTCTATATACAAGGCTAGATTGTAATAAGATTAAGGGTCCATCATTTTGATGAACACTACGATAAGAGAAAAAAACTACACGCACGTCGGTTGTGAGTACTACGCACCTTTCCTTTTTAGTTTAAGTGTATGTCTTTGTACAGGCCGCCGTCCCCTCCCGTCGGTACCACTCACATTGCCTTGTAAATACCTTTCGTTAATCGACTCTCACTCATCCTCGCCACGTGACCAAACTACCTTAGCATACTCTTTTCATTTTTTGTCAGTAAACAAAGATTAGATTTTACTTTGGCTTTAAATGCACTAAATGGCAAGTCTAGAAAAGAAGATGGCAATTTGTTATAAAATGTTATACCCCTAAGCCCTACGAATAAATTATGAACTTTGTGAAGCCGGTGAAAAGGAGCGCGTAGTTTATGCTTATTTCTAGCGTTAAAGTAGTGAATATCACTGTTTATAATGCACAAACCGCTCGCATCTGCAGAACAAATATATTTTGAATATCAGCAGCTTTGCTCCACAGCAGAATACCGTAGGACATAACGCTGTGAAAATAACTAAAGTAGACTAACCGTGCTGTATCAACGTCAGTGATTTGTCTTACTTTTCTGACGGCGTATGCGGCCGAACTTAGCCTTCCCGCTAGGCTTGATATGTGTAAGCCCCATTGTAATTTTAAATCTACTGTTATGCCCAGAAATACAGCAGAGTCGGCAGTTTCCAGCTCTTGATTGGCGAGGATAATATTGGGACCTAGATTTCTAACATTGGGTAAAGCGAACTTAATTATTTTAGTTTTCTTAGCATTAAGAACAAGGTTGTTTGTTGTGAACCGATCCGTCACCATTGATAGCGTGCTGTTTACGTCGTCAAAATCGTGTCTATTCCTATCTACTTTAAAGATATGGCTTCACAAAGTTCATAATTCATTCGTAGGGCTCGGTATAACATTTTATAACAAACTGCCATCTTCGTTTTTAGACTTGCCATTTAATGCATTTAAAGCCAAAGTGAAATCTAATCTTTGTTCAAAAGCTTACTATTCCATTAACGACTACTTAAATGATAAGAATAGCTGGTCGTTGAGTTGAACACAAGACAATGTTTGTAATTTATGTTCTTTCTCCAAAATTAGTTTACTGATATAATTTATGTTTTATTATTATATACCTTTTATTATTGATTGTAGTCAATCGTAATATTAACTTACACATAGTATTGTATCGAGTCTGGTTCTTCTAACCAAACAGACAGATGTGTTGCTGGAGAGTTTGTTCCGCCACTTCTTCTTTCCAGCAAAAACACTAGGAAGTGTCGAAGGGTGGGCGTTTTGGGGGACTGTCACTTGTAAATAAGTAAAGTAAAGTAAATTTTGACGTTCGAAAAGTGCTGATTATCAGCCTAGTTTGAATAAATGAGTTTTGATTTTGATTTTGATTTTGATTTTGATAAAAGAGGTATCATCTGTAAATAGTACACTCGAACAAGCTAATAAGTATACATGTAGTAATAATCACAATCATAATTCATAATTCTATAACACTGAAAATATTTATAGCAATTTTGTTTTTATAGTCTTTCGCATTAAGCGACTGATGCCAAACGCTATATCGTTTCACATCAGTCTCTAAATGTATCTGTATAATCTTAAAAGTAAATACAAGTTAGCTGGCTGTATACCTATTAGCTTGTTCGACTGTACAACGTCACAAAAACCTTTTTAACCGACTTCCCAAAAAGGAGGAGGTTCTCAATTCGATTGTTTTTTTTTTTCAATGTATGTACACCGATTACGCCGAGATTTATGATCCTATTTACTGTGATTCTTTTTTAGTTTGATGTGGAATTGTTGTCATTTGGTCCCATAAAAATTTAACATAGTTTGACCCAGTACTTTTTATTTTATGATATTTCTTTTAAATTAATAAACATTTTCCGTTTATGTGTGTTTGCGAATAACTTCGTCGTTTATGCACCAATTTTGATGATTATTTTTTATTGGAAAAGAGATATTTCAAGGGTACCATGATATGGAAACCAAGACCTGGTGATGGGATCCCAGAGAAATCAAGCGCAACCCTCAAACATAAACACGTATTACGTGGTAGGAATCAGGTTATACGAGAACGTTGCGGTTTAAAAGAAGATGTAGTGACAACAATTGAAAAGAGTATGCTAAGGTGGTTCGGTCATGTGGAGAGGATGAATGAAAGTACATTAAAAAAAGGTTTTTACAAGGCAGATGTGAGTGGAAATGCCGGGAGGGGACGCCCTAGAAAGACTGTGGTTTCTACCTACCCCCATGGGAAAAGGGCGTGAGTTTATGTATTTGTGTATGTGTACGTATTACGTGTTTCTTGCTTTTTCAGGCGCTATTCAAGTATTCGCATCTAGCAGTCATCACTTCATGTTGGTATCAATGGAAGGTACTACTCCTCAACGGTTAGGAGTTGAAAGCAAAAATAAGTAAATAAGGGTAAGGTTTGTTGGTTGAATGTTAAGTGCATAGTAAATATTTGTATAGGATATTACAACTAAAAATAAAAAAATAAAAAAACTTTTTAACAAAAAAAAAACAACCGACTTCAAAAACAACAAAAATTGTAGTAGTCGGTGGCAAAAAAAAATCAAACAAACAAATGTCACCGACTTGCTGCTGAAACTGAAGGTGATTTTTCTTCTGAAGTTTATTTTTCACTTTTTGGTGTTTTTGAAGCAGGTTGTTTTTTTTTTGTAAAAACGTTTTTTTATATAATTATGGTAGATCATTAATATAAACCAAGAATAAAAACGGACCCAGTATTGAACCTTGAGGTACACCAAGCCGAACCAGTAGTCCGGAAGATTTCGCGCCATTTACGTCTACACATTGGAATCTATTTTTAACTGACTTCCCAAAAGGAGGAGGTACTCAATTCCATCGGTACGATTTTTTGTTATGTCATTGTATGTACACCGATTGCGCTGAGATTTATGATTAAATATGTGTTTAGCAAAGCAACACCTGCATCCGTAGTCGAACGACCCTATGTAAAGCCATATTGATCATTGTGAAGGAGATTATTTAAATTAAAATGCACCAACAACAGACTGTTTGAGAATTAATTTTTCATAAATTTTGCTAAATGCAGGTAAAATAGAAATTGGTCTAAAGTTACCAATATCATTTTTACGGCCAGATTTAAATAGAGGGACGACTTTACTGCTCTTCATAAGATCAGGGAAAGTCCCCAAATCAACGCATTTATTGAAAGTAACAGCAAGACAGGGGACAGACAATGTCAATGACAATGTTACTTAATAGTTTAGAAATGCCCCAAAAATCGCCTGTGTTTTTAGACTTAAGTGAATTAAAAACGTTAACCACATCAAGAGGTGTTACATGTTCGATACTAAATACGTTACCACATTTAGACACGCTGCTATGCAAAAGATCTTCGGCTTTAGACGGCGACGAACTTAGGGAACGAGTCGTCGTTATACGTATGCTGGCAAAACTCATCAAAAGCCTCGGCTACGTCGGCTGCTTTATTAACTAATTTGTTACCCACCATGATCTTAAGATCTCAAGGATTATCTTGTTTAACAGATTTACTCGTTTCATTGTTAATGATTTTCCAAGTGGCTTTAACTTTATTATTAGAATTTTTAATGGTCTCGCTTAAAAGTTTCGATTTTGCATGCAAATCTTTTTAAATAATTTGTTATCATTTTTAACATACTCTAGAAAAGTTGTATCAAACCTGTATTGTGTAAGACCATACAACTCGTATAATCGGGCTCGACTTTTTAACCGACTACCAAAAAGGAGGAGGTCCTCAATTCGTCTGTATGTTTTTTTTTTTTTTTGTATGTTTGTTATCGCATATCTCCGTCATTTATGAACCGTTTTAAAAAAAAAAATGTGTTTGGGGTATACTCCCAAGGTGGTCCCATTGTTACCAAGTCAGGATCTGATGATGGGATCCCAGGGAAATCGAGGGCAACCCTCAAACTTTATAGGCACTTATGACGTTTCCCATATATTTTCTAAACCTGTTCAAGTATTTGCGTGTGGTCATCATAATATCATGTGGATTCACTGATGATGATGGAAGGTAAAACTCATTAACTAACTTTAAAAAAACTTTTTTGCAAAAAAAAACCGACTTCAAAAACACTAAAACAAAAAACACAAAAACGAAAAACACAAAAAAGTTTTTTATTTCACAATTTTTAGTTGTAATATCTGATCTACAAATATTTACTATACATTTAACATTCAACCAAGAACCCCAACCCTTAACTTTCAAGATTCTCTTATTATTGCTTTCAACTCCTAACCGTTTAGGAGTAGTACCTTCCATAATCAGCTCACCTAGAGAACCTGAAAGAATACAACCATATATTATACGTCCCCATAATATTTTACTAAATAATTATGCTCCAACCCCTAACCGTTGAGGAGTTATACCTTCCATCATCAACTCATCAACATGAAGTGATGACTGCTAGATGCAAATACTTAAAAAACTTTAGAAAAAGCACGAAACACGTAATACCGCCCTCGATTTCTCTGGGATGCCTTCATCGGATCCTGATTTTCTTATCATGGTACCAATTTTTTATGGTGGGTGGAAAATCATCAAATAACCCCTCCCGCTCTTGGGCAGAGCGAAAGGGAGTGTCAGACTTCTACTGACTAAAAACCATCCATGTTCCTTTTCTGCCCTTCATGTCGAGGCCGCGGTATCTCTTGCGAACAACCCGCAGCCCCGACGGATGGTACCACCCTTGGGATATTTCCTTTTCAACAAAAAAATAATTTTCTATATCGGTTCAGGCGCCTCAGAGTAATCGGTGAATATACTCGTACATAAAAAAAGATTGAGAATCTCCTTTTTTATAGTCGGTTAATGAGTTTTACCTTCTATCATCAGGGCAACCTAATACCCTGAAAGAATACAACTATCACTTCATAAGTACGTATAGTTTTGAAAGAATTTTCTATCAACTTCTAACCGTTGCCGTTGAGTAGTTGTAACTTCCATCATCATCAGTGAATCCACATGACAACAGAAGCTGCTCTTTGTGCATATCATGGATACGTTTCCTCCGTACTCGCTTATGGTCTCTTGTTGTGGGGGAATTCGGTGGAAATTACAAAAGCGTTTAGAGTACAAAAAAAATGTGTAAGGGCCATCTGTGGGGCCTGGTTTACGGATAGTTGTAAGCCCTTGTTTAAAATGTATAATATTCTGCCATTGCCATGTATGTATATTAGAGATTTGTGCCTTTTTGTACAACAACATCAAAAATATTTCACGAAATACAAAGATGTAACTAAACGAAATGTAGCTCCTAGAAATAAAAATAAATTTAAACATGAGCTCTGTTTACCGCAATGCAGGCTCGAATTGTATAAGAGAAACTCATATATAAATGCTGTGAAAGTATATAATAAACTACCGGACGCTTTTAAAGATTTACCATTGATTATGTTTAAGAAAAGGGTAACGCAGTGGTTAAAAGATAAATGTTATTACACCCTTAAAGAATACATGTCAGATCGCGGAGAGGGTAGTTAGTTATGACATTATTATTATTATTCTTAATCTGACATTTTATTAATTTTATCCTAATTATCTGACATATAACTTTGACATCAATTAATTAATTAATTTGTTGCTTTCCGTGCTTGATCTGGTGTTTTGTTGTTGCGAATTATTATTTTTATGTTTTGTTTATAATGTAATTAGATATTTGCACACCATATGTAATGGTAGAATGTAATGGAGCAATTACCTATAGTTTTAAGACCAAACTCTGTTGAAACCTACATTCTGGCAAATAAACGGATTTGATTTGATTTGATTTGACATGATATAATGATGACCACACGAAAATACTTGAACAGGTTTAGAAAATATATGGAAAACGTCATAAGTGCCTATAAAGTTTAAGGGTTGCCCTCGATTTCCCTGGGATCCCATCATCAGATCCTAACTTGGTGACATTGGGACCACCTCGGGTCAACCTGACACCCTGAAAGAATACAATTATCGCTCCATAAGTGAGTATAAATAAGAAAGAATTTTCTTTCAACTCCTAACCGTTGAGGAGTTGAACCTTCCATCATCATCAGAGAATTCACATGATATTATGATGGTCAGACGCAAATACTTAAACAGCTTTAGAAAATATATGAAAAAGATCTTATGTGCTTATAAAATTTGAGAGTTGCCCTCGATTTCCCTGGGATCCCATCATCAGGTCCTAATTTAGTGACAATGAGACTACCTCGGGAGTATACCTTTTCGAACAAAAAAAGAAGTTTTGAAAATTGGTTCATTAATGACGGAGAAATTTAAAGTAAAAAGTAAAAATAATTAAAAAAATTAAAAAACACGCCTGCCATGACAAAAAGTAAACTAAAAAAAACAAATAATTAAAAAAATTAAAAAACACGCCTGCCATGACAAAAAGTAAACTAAAAAATAAAAAACAAGTCAAACGAATTCAGTGATGAAAACTAAAACTTTTATTGCAGTCGGGGGTAAAGAATTGTTCCACCGAACTGTCCCCCGACTGCAATAAAAGTTTTAGTTTTCATCACTGAATTCGTTTGACTTGTTTTTTATTTTTTAGTTTACTTTTTGTCATGGCAGGCGTGTTTTTTAATTTTTTTAATTATTTGTTTTTTATTTCATATCTTTTAGTGATATATCGGTATTTTGACCTATAACCAATATGGCACGATATATTAGTTTATTTTTCAGGAAAGCAATGTCGCGCTAAGGATAATGCGATACTAAATCAATATTTTTTTATGGATACTAACTTTGAAATCTGAGGTGATTTAGTTCTTGTAGTGACACGTAAATTAGGAAAGTTCTTAACTGTATTAGGCGTCTTGATGGACAATTAAGTAAAAGACGTAGATGAGCATTTCAAGCGAGACAGAACGGAAAAGGAACAGGACGGATGCGCGAGCGAAGCGAGCGCGAAATTTTTTGTACACTTTTTATAGATTAAGAATTGGAGGTGGGAGGAGAGGGAATATATTGTCATCGGGAGGGAAGAAGATAAAGGACTGTTTCACTTGGTTTTAAGAAGAGAACTGCTTATTACTCTTATCATGATTGACATTAATCCTGCAATTTCGGAATCAAGCGCCTAAGACGGAGGTTTGGAAGATGCGACTGATACCTTCTCGATCTGTAAAAGTGTACCATTCTGACCTTATCTTGTAAGGGGTAAATTGATTAACACTACTAGACGTAATGATTTACTTAATTATAATAATTATGTTTATGTTAGTACTGAGTTTTATCATTGCCTCGGAAAGCACGTTAAGATCTTAAATTTACACATCACCGTCAGGGTGGCTTTATTCATCTTTGACAGTCGTCTAACGTAGTCAGTGGCTCGAAAGTCTGACAAGCAGTCTTATCAAGGAGTATCGTATTACCCGGTACTAGTTGGGTTGTTTAGTGTGCAGGTCAAAAAGTAGTCGCTCCATGTAAAATACCGGTTTTCAGCTGCATCTATTAGTTAGACTGGAAGCGGACTCCAACATAGGTGGGATAACGTGGATCAAAAATTAAATGCGAATTGCCAAATCTCATTTTAGCTTCACGAAGCTCAAAATGTACTAAGTAATCTGAGTCAAAAGGGACTTGGGTTATTCCTGTTCAGGCCCCCAGAAAGAAAAAGGAATGGATGCGCGAGCGAAGCGACCGCGAAATTATTTTTATTGTTTTTATAGATTGGGGGGGGGGGGGTGAATTGTTCATATAGGTTACTGAGTTTGTTGTATGTAATAAAATGTGTTTTTTTCATTTCTTAGGATTCCGATCGGCAAAATCGGAACCCTAATAATATGTACACTTTGTTTTCCGTCTGTCTGTCCGTATGCCTATGCGTCAGACAAGACCCTGTTCCTCAGGAACGTGTGAAATGATCGGAATGACTTAATTGCGTAATTTATACCTACAAACATTTTTCATTTTATGTAGGTATCTATTTTTAAACGAAGTAAAGTGTAGTGCCAAACAGTTTAAGTATAGTTGGTATCAAAAAACTTTTACAGATCCCTTGGTGTGTGGGTTCAACTCGCACTTGGCCGGTTTTTTTAAACTATTGTTTTATAAAATTATAACACACGTAATGCTTTATTCATTTGTGTTAGTTATAAGTTTCAAGTTGAATCTCACAGTCAGATTTTTCCATACCAAAATCTACCCTGATCTTTTTTTTCTACCCTTTAAGGGAGGGAGGGGGGGGGTGATTTGGAAAATTCTATAATTGCAAATTGTATGATTTTCTTAAATTTATATTTTGCCATGTTTCAAGTAAATTGATTCACGCATACTGACTTTTCATACAAACTTAAAAACCATTTAGGTGCCGTCGTAGATGGATTTGGGAGTTGTAACCTAGCCAGTTTTATTTCTTTCATTACAGAGAATCTATTGATATGTAGCTTATTCGTATCGAATCCCGGGTTTAAAATGTCACCATTTCATTTGCTGAGTAGTATTACTAGTAAACAATAGATATTGAATACTACTGTGCTATATTTTTGTAATCTACTTAACAAGTTCTAGACGATGATTATATTTTTCATTGAAATTTCAATAAAAACAAATTAAAAGTTCTTTTTATTTCTAAATCATGGCCACCCTATTATGTTTTTTGATATTTTCTCTAGCCTATGTTACCCAGGGTGACGCAATGAATCTAACGATACCACATACATCAAAATCGGTTCAGGCGTTTGGAAGTTATGGTGGAATAAAGAAACTCACAAACAAACATACATACATAAATACATACATACATACATGAACGCTAAAAACATAACACTCTTTTTTTTGGGGCAGTCGTGTAAAAAAGTAAAATGTTTTTATTTGGAACATAAACAGATTGGCACTATAAATGCGATAACAAACATACAAAAAAAAACATACAGACGAATTGAGAACCTCCTCCTTTTGGAATTTGGTTATAAAAAAAAAAAAGATGCAGACGAATTGAGAACCTCCTCCTTTTTGGAAGTCGGTTGAAAATCGGGATCTGATGATGGCATCCCAGAGAAATCGAGGGCAACTCTCAAATTGTATAGGCACGTATTACGTGTTTCGTGCTTTTTCATAAGTTTTTTGAGTATTTACATCCAGCAGTCATCACTTTATGTTGATGAGTTGATGATGGAAGGTATAACTCCTCAACGGTTAGGAGTTGAAGCCTTGGAGCATAATTCTTTGGTCAAATATTATGGGGACGTATATTTGGTTGTATTCTTTCAGGTTATCTAAGTGAGCTGATTATGGAAGGTACTACTCCTAAACAGTTAGGAGTTGAAAGCAATAATAAGGGAATCTTGAAGGTTAAGGGTTAGGGTTCTTGGTTGAATGTTAAATGTATAGTAAATATTTGTATAGGATATTACAACTAAAAATTGTAAAATAAAAAAACTTTTTTGCAAAAAAAACCGACTTCAAAGACACAAAAAAGTGAAAAACACAAAAAACGAAAAACACAAAAAAGTGAAATTCACAAGAAAAAACAACTTCTGAAGTCGGTGGCAAAAAAACGAAATCAAACAAACAAAATGTTACCGACTTCAAAAGCTGCTTTTTCTAGTGAAGTTTATTTCTCACTTTTTTGTGTTTTTGACTTTTTTGTGTTTTTGAAGTCAGTTTTTATTTTTTGCAAAAAAGTTTTTTTTTTAAAAGAAGTTGATAAGTTTTGTGCGGTGTAAAGGTCAGACGGTTACGATCGCCACTGGGATATTAATTTTAGGCAAGTGTTAGCCAAATTTTTGAGTCCAGCCCGAGTACTTGACTGAATGAGCAGCAGGCCGTCAACCGCGTAGCCGGTTAATGAATAGCCGCGTGGAAGTGGAATCGCGAGGAAGTCATCGAAACCTACGTTTCATACATACGTACCCATAACCGAACCTTGAGGACATCCGATTTTCATTAATCATTTCATTCCATCCATCCGAGTTTGAGTTTCGCGGAACCATTTAAGAACAAGAACAAGATAGTACGAGTAAACAAGATTATATATGTTTTTAGGGCAACCACAAATTTTCAGTTTTAGAGTAGATATTTCTGGGACTTTTGATAACGCATGGTGGCCGATCCACCATGCGTTATCAAAAGTCCCAGAAAGATCGATAGAGGTTAGAAGTTGGAGAATAATTCTTTAATAAAATATTATGGGGACGTATAATATTTGGTTGTATTCTTTCAGGTTATCTAGGTGAGTTGATTATGGAAGGTACCTCCAACTCTTCAACGGTTAAAAGCAAGTTGAAAGCAATAATAAGGGAATCTTGAAGGTTCAGGGTTAGGTTTCTTGGTTGAATTGTAATTGCATAGTAGGTAAATATTTGTATAGGATATTACAACTAAAACTGAAAAAATAAAAAATTACATTCGTTGGAACCCCAAAAATGAATTTCACGCCATAAGGAAAAGATTTCGTTTGAATAGGGTAGTTGACTGACTAAAAAAAATATGATTCTGTTAAGTCCGTCTGTTAGATTATCGAAAAATATTGAAACGTGTTTTTTGTTTTATTAAATTAAAAAAAACCAGCCAAGTGCATGTCGGACCACGCACAATGTAGGGTTCTGTAGTTGCCCATCAAAATATGTCAACTTACTAAACTGATTACCCACCCTGCCTACCTGCCTCCGAACGATGAATTTTATTGTAAACATAAAACAAACTTACATTTGCAGTTTTAACACCTGCGCTCCCATACATTATGTATTGGAAAATATTTCATACAAGTACATTTTATAAGTTGGTCGACTATTACTCGTAAATTTGTAAAGCCTACTTAGCTGTGATAGTTTTCCTTTTATTGTCGTTGTATATGCTACTACCATGAATTTTTTCACACGCCCAAACACAACCCGTATAGGTGGTTTAGGTTGCCACACTTGAGTCTAACAAATGCACTTTAAAGCTTAATATTTCACAAACGAATCCCTTTCTCAAAAGAGTGTTTGAAAATGTACCAAACAGTGACGTCACGAGACTTTTCGAAGCACTGTATCGCCTTCATTTATTGTTTACGTGAAAAAAGAAAAAATAAGTGTCAAATATTTTTTGGAAATCTATCTGACGAACTAATTAGATTTTTTTGTCTACTACCCTATTAACTACAGTAACAATTAATTGCAAGAGACTCGATTTTCTATCGAAGTTAACGCTCATCATTTATTCATTGGTAAATCTAAATATACAAAGAAAATTAAGCTTCATACTTAGGTTTTCTCTTTTATTGGAACTTGTACTCGAGTTTTTTTACCTTATTTATAAGTTTACATTACATCGCTAAGTCACGCGTGTACTCGTGTGTGAGGCGTATCCGTGTGTATCGTGCAACGCGTGCGCCGCGGACACGCGCGCACCGCCTGCACGTGCAGCACGAGCACGTGCCACTCGCGGTGCTGCCAACGTGGCGCGCGTATAAGGTACCGTAACGTCCACTACACTTATTACTTATCATTTGCTGCTAGCTTATCAATTACATTCATATTCATTACAAGTGCCTCAGTGAAGATATCCCTTCAGTTAGATTGCGACATGCAAGGTGCGACATTAGAGGTGTACAAACGACATGAGTGCACAATGAGAAGTGATTACATACTATCTTCATGGAAGTGCGGTCTGGAAGTCATGACGGCGAGAACTGGCGGCCGGTGGTGATCACTAGCTCGCACTCATCACTGGGGCACTGTCGCAGTCACTGCACTGACACTCGCGGATCGCGGGCGTGAGCCGCGCGCGTGGCGTCCGGCGCGAGTGCGTGTCGTGCGCGCGTGACGTAACGCCGCGCCACACTGCAGCGCGCCGCGCGCCCGCGACCCGAGCGGAGCCTAGACGCCCTCCTCCCTCGCCCCCGCCTTGCACACCGCTGCGCGCGCACCGCCCGCGCCCGCACCAGCCGCCGCCGCCGCCGCCGCCGCCGCTCGCCTCCTGCACTCGTCTGCATCTCGCTCGACCTACACCGGCCTGACAAAGTTTCCACGATTATTAGTCTGGAATCGGTCTCTGTAAAACGTAGCTAATAATCATCAGCTTTTATACCACCCATTAATCACGGGATAGACCCACACTCTAGCGACCTTATCGCGTCATTTGTTATTTTGTATGTTTCTATGAGCCAGTTTATCATGAAATAGACTCTCGCTGGTGATTTTGGGCCGAATGGGTCTTATTTCTGTGCTGCCAGAAAGTGGTCACACCGCTAAGTTCAGCAATATACTATCGAAGCTCCTGTGAATGCCTTCCACTTCCTTGGTTCAGGCATTCGTTGCTCCTGCCGGAGGCTCCATGCGGGGATCGTCGGTCCATGGCCCTTTACGGGGCCCCGGTGTGGGCGAGTGCTTTAAGAAAGCGGGCCGCCCACTACCTGAATGCGCCCCAAAAGGTGACGGCCGTAAGGCTAGTCCGTGGGTACCGCACGATCTCCCGCGAGGTGGCGAACCTCCTTGCTGGATTGCTGCCCTGGGATCTGGAGGCGATAGTCCTCGCGCGCCTGCATAAATGGCGCGCGGAGGCGCTGCACCGGAGCGTCACTCCGTTGCCGCGGCAAATTGCTGCGCAGCGGACAGACCTCCGGTGCGATCTCATGGCGGCATGGAGAGAGTGACTGTCGCAACCCCGTGCAGGGCACGCCACAATAGTGGCGGTAAGTCCCCTCTTTGAGGAGTGGCTGGAGAGGCGCCACGGCGCCCTCGCCTTCCGTCTCACGCAGGTACTCACCGGACACGGTTGTTTCGGGAGGTACCTGCACCGAATCAGGCGGGAGGCAACGCCCGGATGGCACCATTATTCGATTTATTAACTTTGATTTTACTGTTTTAAAATATTAAATCTAATAATTTTTCATTGTTTACTTTTCATCTGACATTACGTCAGTTGTCAAGATGTCATTTACTTTTTCTTTTATTTTGTGTCATAGTTTTTCTTAGTGGTTAGAGCTATGAAGGTTACATTTGATTTATATAATTTAATTTATTTTTATTAATATGTTAGCTCAAATAATGTAATTTATTGATAATTTCTTTTAACAGTATCTTATCTTACGCTTATAAAATTAATTAACACGCTCACAGAAATTCTTTGAGAAAGTTTTTGACTGAATAATACAGGCCGTTTTAAATGCAGGCAACTCACAATTTTTGATTTCAAGAACTTAAATTCTGAAACCATCGCGTCTACCTCCTACGTATTCTCCGGGCCTCCCTAAAGGACTCGCCCGTGATCATCGCGACGCGAAGTTATCTGGTCTCTCTAAAAGAGCCAGCGCCGTAACGAGCTCTACAAGCACTGGAGCCACGTCTACCTCCAACGTATTCTCCGGGCCTCCCTAAAGGACTCGCCCGTAACCTGCTCGCCTGGCTTCGGGATTGACCTGTCCTGGGAGCTGTTCTTCTTACCTTCTGTAGAGCGTGAGATAGGTAGGTCCGTGTTTTATAGATATCTTTTGTATTTTTTACCCCTTTATCTTTTTATTAAATTTAATAATTGTTAACTTACTTACCCTTTTTTTTATTTGTTAGGGGTAAGGAACACGACAGTTTTTTTTTTTTTTTTTTTTTGCCAACAAAAATAGTTGTCGCATTAC